>JARBWK010000529.1:0-29277 GCA_030556195.1 Anolis apletophallus | reverse complement strand
GGTTTGTAATTGAAAGTGCTCTGGGGCTGTACGGCTTCATAATGTTGCTGCATGTAGTGAAACCAAAGCTGAGGAAGAGGTGTGATGGCCCTGAATCTCTAATTTGGTATATATTCATGCACATTCTAATTTATTTTAATTTAATTCATTGAATTTAAATATGTTTAATACAATTTTCTAAATCTCTCTCGGCATTACTTCGCGAACGAAGATTCTTAGGAAGGACTCATCCCATGCTTTTTACAAGCGCATTGATGGCTAAAAAGGCCAATCTGAGATAGGCAAGTTTGGTTGCAGAAAGCACAGCAGAAAGTCTCCTCAGGTGATGTTGTTTCCAAGTTGCGGTTCTTTCTGCGTTGTCGTTTCTCTTCGAGACTAATTCGGCGTGTCTTCTCGAAAGAGGCCGCAGCATTGTGGATAGTGCGTCTCCATGCCTCCCGATGTGAGGCCAGGGTGGACCATTGTTGGTGATCAATCTGACCGAGCCTGAGATGTTGTTTCAGGGAGTCCTTATATCTCTTTTTGGGGGCGCCTCTGTTGCGCTGACCCGTGGCGAGTTCACCGTAGAGTAGTATCTTTGGGAGGCGGTGGTCCTCCATACTAGAGACGTGCCCTGCCCAGCACAGCTGTGTTCTTAATAGCATGGCCTCAATGCTGGTGATCCCTGCTTGCTCAAGGACAGCAACATTCATCACATAGTCGGTCCAGTGTATATTTAGGATTGTGCGAAGACAGCGCTGATGAAAGCGTTCGAGGAGGCGTAGGTGTTGGCCATAGGTGACCCATGTTTCAGAGCCATAGAAGAGAATTTTATTAATTATTTAGAATCTTATTAATTATTTAGAATTTTATTAATTATTTAGAATTTTATTAATTATTTAGAATTTTCTAAATAATTAATAGCTAACTATTGATTAACTTAAGATAGTAAAGTTTGACTTTGACGGAATCTGTACAAATCTGTGAATCTCTGATATAGCTCTTATTTTCTCACATAGGAAATTTGTTTTACCTTTGTATTGTCAAAGGCTTTCATGGCCTGAATCACTGGGTTGCTGTGAGTTTTCCAGGCTGTATGGCCATGTTCCAGAAGCATTCTCTCCTGACGTTTCGCCTGCATTTATGGCAGGCATCCTCAGAGGTATTACCTTTTTTAGAAGAATAAAGCTAGAGATTGTCTACATTTGGCTGTACATGACTCCGTGCTCAGTGAACAAGAAAACTTCACGGTTTGCTTATTGCAGACTTGCTGTTTTGTCGATTTAAAGAAATATTAATTTAAAACATATATCATGGTATTTTCGCTGTTTTGTGGGGTTTTGCCGCCACCGCTCTCCAAGGAGCTTTCCCTCCTCAGTCCTCCCTCCAGCCTTGAAAGGCCTTTCCTTCATTTCCTTCATTTTTATTATAAGTTTATAAATACTTAAAACAGTGTTGTGTTTCCACATACACAACATATAGATGAACATATAGTCGAACAGAGGCAAACTCTGGCCACCAGGGGAGCTGATGCATTCCTCATCTCTCAGCATTCCCAGTGTCCCTTGTTGTTACTTCCGCATTCCTCAGCATTCCTGGAGTTCTTTAATTGCCTAATAATTCAGTCAAAATTTGCCTCCCCACTTAATGTGGTACCTTAATCTCCTCCTTGACAGATGCAACTGTCTTTCGGGCTGCAAAGGTCGACAGCAGGCCACACTTAAAGGTCGAGCACCCACCTCGACCTGGGCAGGCCTCAAACTCATGACCTACTGGTCAGAGAGATCTTATGCAGCTGACACTTAGCATTGTAATTGCATATTGCGAACTGATTCCAATGGACAACTGGCTCTGGCCACAAGAGTATGCCTTTGAAATCAAAAGCATCAGGTCTAACAATGAAGGAATATCTATATCTATTTATCTACGTCCTTATGGAGGACCCAGAATATCATACAGATACCATATTAATCAAAACTATGAATAATCAAATGCCCCAGGGAAGCAACGGGTTAAACTGCTGAGCTGCTGAACTTGCTGACTGAATGGTTGGCGGTTTGAATCCTGGGAGCAAGGTGAGCCCCCGGTGAGCCCCAGCCTCTGCCAACTGAGCAGTTTGAAAGCATGCAAATGTGAGTAGATCGAAAGGTACCACTTCTGTGGGAATGTAACAGCACTCTATGCAGTCATGCCAGCCAAATGACCTTGGAGGCGTCTACAGACAACGCCGACTCTTCATCTTAGAAATTGAGATGAGGACCACCCCCACCCCCCAAGGGTCGGATACAAATAGACTTAATGTCAGGGGAAACCTTTATCTTTACCTTATAAAAGGTAAACACAAAAATATGAAGAGGCGACTGGATTTTTAAGAAGAAGGAGGAAATGTGTGAATTGTACAATCCACTTTAGGTACAGTTACGACCCAGTTGCCATTGCTTTCTCAACCATTATATTTGGAGCAAAACAAAACAATGATGAATCCTGGCTGAGAAATTATGCCCAAACTTGACAAACTCCCACTTCCCTGTCACCCTTCAAAGTCTAAAATAGAACACAGAAATATAATGTACAAAGGGCAAGAGATAAGAGCAAAATGAAGCGGAAATGGCATGTAAAGAGATGCAAGTCCTTTCTTTACATCTTTTGCTTTCTGTAGAACTGACACAACATCAAACCACCGGAGACAGCAACAGGAGAGAAATGAGAGAAATGCCAGTGTGGATGCCTGTTGAAAGGGAGGGGGAGATTAGCTCCATTAGTGCTGTCATTTGAAGGCTAACCCCAATAGGATTCATCTGTTGATGTCAATTAAGAATCCAGCATTTTTCGACCAAAGGTTCGCTGAGGATACAAAAACTGGCTCTGGCCACAAGAGAACAAATGTGTTGTGCCGATTAAGATGAGCGAATGAAGGGAAACGAGGAAAGGTTATGCAATCTTTGAGCATATGGAACATACTATTGCATGTTGTTGTAAGAATGAATAATGTCAGAAAATTGAAGATATACTGGGCACAAATACATATCTGCTTTGGCTATTAGATGATCAACTTGATAGAAAATGAGGAAGGTTATTGCTATACATGACAATTGCAGCAAGAATTATTTATGCTCATGGAAGATGGAAAGACTCGGTGATTCCGACACAAGATTATTTGCTTATGAAATGAAGCGAACTTGCAGACATGGATACATTTACTATGTTAATTAAGGAGAGATTTCTAATTGAATTTAAGAAAGACTGGGGCCAATTAATTGTGTTCCTCCAGGCAAAATGGCGTCAAACCTCCATCACTGGTTTTTGGGACTAGAAGAGTGTTATTATGTGGGGAAATGATGTATCAATGGTTATTTTTCATTATAGGAGTGTAGAAAATTGGAAGAATGTAACCACCACACAAATAGAGCAAAGCTCTTAGATTAGATCATCTAGATTGCATGTAGTTAATTTTTTCTAATGTATAGAATGTAGTAGTAATAATAATAATACACTTAATTATATTCCACTCTACCTCCCCAATATATATATGCAAACATTCAATGCCTTTTATACAGTAACTAAAATGACATATCCTCTCCATTGGTGCCCCCTTGTTGTGGGGGAGAGGCTTGCGTACCCTAATGAAGTTGTGAGCTATGCTGGCGGTGGCATAATAGCCACCGGTAGGGCCTCCCATGCCAGACAGGTCACAACCGAAGGGTTTGACAAAGAGCGTCAACGGGCAGGATGGGCTCTCTAGCCTTTTGGCAGCCATCCTAGGAGAAGGAAAACTCTGATTTCAAACCCGGGCAGATGGTGCTCATCTAACCCTGTAAGGTCAACCATCTAAGAGAAGGAAACTCAAATCAAACCTACGACCTGAGGACCTTACTGCCACCGTCCAAGCTTGCTAGGCCCCGGCAGATGAACCTTTGGTTTAAAGGGTGAGAGGCCAGTTCTGTGAACGCTGTGCTCCACCAGAAAAATCTATTGCATAGGCTCGAAGGACACATCCTGAATCATCGTTTGCGAAGAAAAGCCAAGAACAAGGACATATAATAAAAACAAAGGCAAAGGTTTCCCTTCCATCTCTGGCGTCTGGAGGCAATGTTCAACTCTGGCCATGGGTAAGTGCTCATTCTATTTTCCATGCCAAGGAGTCTGTTGTCCATAGATGCCTGTTGTCCACAGACGTGTTGCCGGCATGGCTGCATGGATACTTTTTACCTTCCTGCCAAAGTGGTACCTATTGATCTACTTACATGGTATGTTTTTTAATTGCTGGGTTGGCAGAAGCTACGGCTAACAGCAAGAGCTTCCTCCAACCCGCAGCTTCAAACTGCCAACCTTCTGGTCAGTTTTTCTGCAGCTAGCAGTTTAACCCGCTGTGCTAATATGTTTTCTTTTATTCTAAAAGAAGTATTGTAACTTATTTATATATTTTATTTCATTGGACTTCTTAGCCGCCACTCCCTGGTGGCTTGGGGTGGCTCACAAGTTCAGGAGATAACAAGCAACAATATGCATAAAATTAATAAAATACAACAGTAAACATTAAAAGATTACATAAAACAGCAGCATTTAACTCGACTGGCAATGTTTAGACTGATTCGGTTGGAAAAGCCTGTCGAAATAGCCAGGTTTTACACACGTTCCGGAAGGCTAGGAGGTCACTAAGTGACCTGGTCTCTGGTGGCAGGGAATTTCACAGCATAGGGGCAATGATGGAAAATGCCCTTCTTTCTCCTCATGGCCATGAGATGGTACGCTTTGGCGCTTGGGACAAATAGAAGGTCTTTATTTTCGGATCTCAGTGATCTCATGGGATTGCATTGTTTGTTTGTTTGTTTGTATATAGGTTTTGTATTAATTTGCCTAAATAAATAAATAAATAAATTAAAGAAAATTTAAGATATCAGTTTTACATTTCAATTCTAATAAGCTTTTAAACTGTAAAATTAATGCAGTTTGACACCACATTAACTATCTTGCTTCAACGTGATAGAATGCACTTTTGGATATTAATTACAGGAATCCAAATGTGTGATTTAATAGAAAGAAAGGTGTCCATTTGGAAATAGAGCTGAGGAAAGAAATGACTAAAAGATGCATTTTCATGTTTGGAAGCTTTTCAAGGAAAACCTGCCCAGGCCTTTGTCAGTGAAACTAAGCTGCATGCCTCAAGGCAAGCTAACATTTCTTCCACCTCTCAGATTCTTTAAGTATTATGATCCAGATTACAGCAAACATATACCATTCCCTTTTTCCGGCTTTGGAAACGCAGAGGCCTGTCAATGACATATATTTAAAGACTTTTCCACAGATGACAAGTCTTTGGCAACTCCTTGCATTGACTCTATTTCTATGTATTCGACAGCCACATCACAAACAGAAATTAGATTCGGATGAAAACAGTGCAGGCCAGATGTTGCTGCACTGCAGATTGCTACAGTGCTAGCAATATGACCAATGGTGTGATGGTGTGCCTGAGCCTTTGGGAAAAACTATAGTGTCTGGCCTTACTCTGTATACCTTCTGTTAAGATTGAGACCCTTAACACACAGAGGCACTTTAGGCAAGGTGAAAAGGTAACCAAAATGAGTTTACTGAAAACAAGACGAATAAAGGGTTAACTCCACCTGGAACTATTATAAGGTAACAGTACATTACAAAAGGAGCCTTTGCTGGCTGCAGTCATCTCTCTGGAGTCTTCTGTCTCTGGTGCAAGCTGTTACTTAGATGTGGCTTTGGGACCAGGCATTTGGTAAGATATTGGCAGCAGGTGGAAAATAAAATGATGACTTTGGAAATGGACTGCAGATTGGCTGGGACAACCTCTAAATATTGAACTATGATTATGTATTTTAATTAATGGTATTTAATAGATTTTAATCTATCTTATTGTATTTTGATGTTTTGATGTTTTCATTCTCTGTTGTCACAATCACCGACTTAGTACTGCCCCTTTAACACACACACGGAGACGTAGCAAAGGCTAACTAGTTTTATTGAATATAAAAAGTCCAAAAGGCAATTCTCTTGAAGAGATCAAAGGATAAAGCAATCAGCAAAGCTGAAGTCCAATTAAGAAAGCAAAGTTCCAAAAGATAGTTCCAAAGCAAACGTGGCAAAAGGCTTGGCAAGTTTCCGGATTGACTCCGGAACAAAGCAGGGTTTCCGCAGCAATGCGAATCAATAACAAGGCAAGGTCTTAGTCCAAGGCGAGCCAAACTAGGCTCCAAGATTCACTCCGCTTTCACGCCCTTCAGATCAGACGTGGCCGGAGAACTGAGGATCAATTCCCACGGAGCCGTTCTTAATCCTTCGGCCGGGCCCCTCGACGATCTAGGGCCCGGCGTCTCCAGTCTCTACTTTCCGAACGGCGACGGTCTAGGGACAGATGCCAGCTCCTCCTGCCCTGCTCTATGTCCCTGCGTCTGTTATGGGAACGGCCCCGCTCTTCCAGTCCAGTATCGCTATCTCCTTGAGAAGCAGCCTCCCCCGAACTTTCCCAGCCGCTGGCCTCCATCTGCTGCTCGGCCAGCTCCTGGGAACCCTCGGCCGCTTGGGAATTCATAACTATCTTCACTATCTGCTTCGCTGCCTCCCATCTCCACCTGGTCCGCTCCTTCCCGGGAGAATGCTCCACTCGAGATCCCATGCTAAACTCTCTACAGGTGAACTGGGCAAAGGCACTGCTGACCAATCTTGCTCTGGGCCTTCCAACTCATCCTCCGAGTCCCCTTCGGCATGTGCGGGTCCCAATGGCATCGGGACCCCCGGCGCCTCACTCCCTCCCAGTGGCACGAACGGACCCATGGGTGCTACACCTGTATATGCGGCATCAAATTGTTGCCTTTTTGTCAGCCACCCTGAGTCCCCCTTCCGGGGTAGAGAAGGGTGGGTTATAAATAACTGAAATAAATAAATACTTATAAACTGTCTCAATCTTCTTTCTTGTGAAGCTTAAGCTGGACAAAAGCGTCAGTTGTCACTGGGACTGCTGGTATCAGAATACTGCTGAATGCAGGTGCTAAGAATGCCTGTTTTTGGATTGCTTGGGCCTAGGGTTGCCAGACAATAAATACCCAAACCTCTGTTCTCTGCTGCAGAAAAAAGGAGGAGTCCAGCAAAGGAGCTCTATACAGGCAAATGGAATAGACCGATTAAGGCTGGCCTCCAGGGGTTTTTATGCTGCACCCAAAACTAATACAAAGGAAGGTATCTACACTATTGGGAAAACCTATAAACAGGGGGAATTGAAGCAGAGGAGAGGAAAAGGCAGAACTAAGACTTCACAAATGGCAAGGGATGCTAGCAATCAAGAGTCCAGCAACATCTAGAAGGATGAGATGATTAATCTTGCTGAATTGCATGAAGGAAGTTCAGCCCAACCGGCTGTCTTGTCACCATAACAGAAAAATGTGTATGTTCCCCATTTTAATATATTAGGCTGATGCAAATGGGAAGCGACCTGAATCAATATGAGATCACAGCACTACACTGTTGTATTAATGTTTTTTTTGACACAGCTTTAATTGCCATGGCTCAATGCAATGGGATCTTTGAAATGCCAGAAATAATAGTTGTGTTCATCAAAGTGTGAACAAGAGAAAACTCAATTTTTAAAAATATCTTTATGGTTTTTGGTAACACATTGGTTTGGGTTTTCTTTTAAACAAATAAAGGAAGTGACCATCTACTAACATGAGGTGATTTCCTCTGACATAAGAGAACATCGGTCAGATTTATATTAAAAAAACACTGTTCTTTTTGTATGCAAATATGCCTACAAATATTCATTATGTTACATGTTAAGAGTTCTTTTTTTTAACCCATGTGTTCTAATTCTGCCATTATGCTCAGTGGTAATTGAGCAGTAAAGTAAACAAATAATACTCCTCATTTAAATATCAAAGTGATATTTTCATGTCGTTTGGGAGAGCTCAGTTTTTATTTCATTAGCTGGTAAATGTATTTGGAAAATGGTGCAAAGAACACCCACGCAAATATATTTATTTTAACTGGTACTGGATCAGAGGAGCCTGGCAATTTTGGTTGATGGGGCCATGATTCTGCTCCAGATTTGAGTCCAAACTTTAAAGGAACACCTCAAGTTTCTTGACTTACTATATTTCAGGAATAAGTTTCAAGAAATCAGCATTCCATTTACATCAGATAAAGCCACCATTGCGGTTTTTTCATTCAACTCTGGGCTTTGAAAGACCTCACTAACATTCCTAGCAAATATTCAGTGGAAGTGAAGAACAGACTTAAGGGACTCGATTTAATAAATAGAGTCCCAGGAGAACTATGGACAGAAGTCCGCGACATTGTTCAGGAGGCGGCAACAAAGTACGTCCCAAAGAAAAAGAAAACCAAGAAGGCAAGATGGTTGTCTGCTGAGACACTGGAAGTAGCCCAAGAAAGGAGGAAAGCAAAAGGAAACAGTGATTGGGGGAGATATGCCCAGTTAAATGCAAAATTCCAGAGGTTAGCCAGAAGAGATAAGGAACTATTTTTAAACAAGTGGAAGTGGAAGAAGACAACAGAATAGGACAGACAAGATGCCTCTTCCAAAAAATTAGAAACATTGGAGGTAAATTTCAGGCAAAAATGGGTATGGTCAAAAACAAATATGGCAGGGACCTAACAGAAGGTGAAGAGATCAAGAGAAGGTGGCGAGACTATACAGAAGATCTGTATAGGAAGGATAGTAATATCGAGGATAGTTTTGACAGTGTGGTGAGTGAATTAGAACCAGTGATCCTGAGGAGTGAGGTTGAATGGGCCTTAAGAAGCATTGCTAACAACAAGGCAGCAGGAGACGACGGGATCCCAGCTGAACTGTTCAAAATCTTGAAAGATAATAATAATAATAATAACTTTATTATTTGTGAGTCGCCCTCCACCACTGGTGCTCCGGGCGACTTACATCATTTAAAAACCCAAAAATACAACAGTTTAAAACATAGGTACACACGCCAGAAAGGCTCAGTCTCCAGGCGTCCGATCAAACCCCAAATGCCTGGCAGAAGAGCCAGGTTTTCAGGTCCGATAGGAATCTGATTTGGGCCGATGTGGCCCTGAGGGCAGGCGGGAGGGTGTTCCAGATCATGGGAGCCACCACGGAGAAGGCTCTCCGTCGGGTCTCCATCAGCCGAGCCTCTCTCACCCCAGGGATGGCTATACGATCACCATTTATGGCACGCGCTGGCCTTTCGGTGCGTTGGACTGTCAGCCGATCGCCCAGATAGGCTGGCCCAATATTATGCCGTGCTTTAAAGGTGAGCGCCATAAGTTTGTAAATCACTCTGAACTCTGTGGGCAGCCAATGAAGATCTATTAAAATTGAGAGATATGGTTTCTGACAGATGCCCCAGAGATGAGTCTGGCCGCTGCGTTCTGAATGAGCCTCAGCCTCCGAGTTGTAGACAGAGGTAGGCCCGCATATAGGGCATTGCAATAATCAAGGCGCGAGACGACGGTGGCATGTATCACAGTTCTCAATGCCTCTGATGGTAAATAGGGGGCCAACCATCGGGCCCTGCGAAGATGGAAAAAGGCGCCTTAGCTGCGGCCTGGATCTGGGCTTCCATCGACAGTCTCGTCCAGAATCACTCCCAAGCTCTTCACCGCCGAGCCGGGGATAGGGGCTCGCCTCAAGAGTGGTAGTGGTGAGTGAGGGTCGGGTCGGCCAGGCCAGAGAATCTCCGTTTAGCCGGGTTGATTTTGAGTCTGTATGCTCTGAGCCAGCTTGTCACCGCTCTCAGCCCTTGACTGAAACTGTCCGGCACCGATGATGTCCCTGGGTCGAGCTTCAGCAGCAGCTGTGTGTCGTCGGGCGTATTGGTAGCAGCAGAAACCATGGCTCCTAGCAATACTGGCCAGGGGCTGGACATAGATGTTGAAGAGGGTGGGAGACAAGATGGCACCCTGGGAACTCCACACTCCAACCCGCATTTCCTAGAGACCTGGCCCTGCCACTCGACCCGCTGCGAGCGGCCCCGTAGGAACGATCCCAACCAGATCAGAGCCTTGTCCTGGATCCCGGAGGTAGCCAGGCGGTGGAGCAGTAAGTCATGATCAACGGTGTCAAAGGCCGCAGTTAGATCCAGTAGGACCAGGACTGCCGAGCCCCCCCCGTCCAGCTGGCGGCGGATGTCATCTGTAATCGCCACCAGGACGGATTCCACTCCATGACCCGCCGAAACCTGACTGGAACGGATCCAGGCCCCGGATCGATTTAGAAGTCACGCAGTTGGCTTTCCGCCGCCCGCTCCAGGAGTTTACCCAGGAAGGGTAGATTGGCAACAGGGCGGTAGTTTGCTGGGTCGTCAGGGTCAAGGCTCGTCTTTTTCAGGAGGGGGGGCTGACTCTGGCCTCTTTCAGGAGTCAGGGAAAACGCCTGTATCCAGGGAGAGGTTCACCAGGTCCCTCAGAGCGCCCAATATGATGTCAATGCTGGACTTGATTAGGTGCGATGGGCAGGGGTCCGTGGGGCAGGTCGTCGCTCTTGCCCCGGTCACTAACCTTCTCACCTCTTCCGATGTTAGGGGCCTGAATTCTGAGAGACAGTGCCCATTGGTCCGGATTGGGTGCTGGGTCCTCGCGCCCGCGATTTTTCCGATGAAGTGCTTTTGGAGGTCATCTGCTGTTATCGCCGAGTTTTTGAGCTCACTCCGTGGGGCGCTAGGAGACTCGGACTACTTTGAAGATCTGTGCTGTGTGGGAGCCAGCGGCTGTAATCTGGGCGGCATTATAAGATTTCTTAGCCTCTTTGATCTCATGTTCGTACAGCCTGTGCTGTTCTCTGTAGGCTGCTCTATTTGCCCCGCTGGGTTTTCGTCTCCAGATACTCTCGAGTTGTTTCCTCCGGCGTTTCATCCGCTTTAGGTTCGCTGTGAACCATGGGGAGCTGGTTTTCCTGGGGCGGAGGGGGCACCAGGGGGCCACCTGGTCGATGGCCCTGGAGAGGACACTGTTCCATCTGGCAACCCGATCGGTCAGTGATCCTCCCGGAACCTCCAAGGGTTCCAGAGCCGCCGAGAATGCCCTCGGGTCATCGCGCTTTTGGCGGGCTAGGATGGTCTTTGGCTCCGATCTTATTGTGAGGAGAATGTTAATGTCTGCCCTCACGGTCAGGTGGTCCGACCAAGGCACAGCTTTAGTGTCCCGGTGTTTTATGGCTAGACCCTGGCTGAAGATCAGGTCCAGCGCGTGGCCAGCTTGGTGAGTGGGGCCCGTTTCAGTCCTGAGAAGGTCTATGGCATCCATGTGCAAGAGGAGCTCCCGTGCGCTGGATGTGAGAGGGAACTGTGTCTGGGTGGATGTTAAAGTCACCCAGTATGATGAGTCGGGGAACCTCAGGGCCCAGTCCGCAATCAGGTCCAATAAGGCAGATGTGGCCTCCTTATGGGCCCCAGGGCTCGATAAACCACCAGAATCCCCGTCTTTTCTCCCACTCCGAGGGTTGCTCCCAGGCATTCTATGCCGGTCATCTCTGGTGTTTGAGGACTGAGGTGGTGACAGCGTCCTTTACGACCAGGCCCGCTCCCCGCCCGGCCGGTAGATCTTGGCTGGTGGAAGGCTCGAAAGCCTGGGGGCCATCTCCTGGAGAAAGACACAGTCACCGTCCTGGGTCCACGTCTCTGTGACGCATATGACATCTGCGTCCTGTTCTGCAATAAAATCTCGCAAAGGGCCAGCTTATTACAAATTGACCTCGCATTGAAGAGCAGGAGTGAGGACCAGGGCGTGATGGATGTTTGCTGACGATCCTGGCAGGTAATGGGGCGCAGCCAGGTTGAAGAAAGTCTGCGGCCCTGTTTGGTGATGAGTGAATTGTTGGTCCTTACCCTCCTCTGTCCACCAATCACTGGGATGGGGCATGCAGAAGCGCTCCGGCGCTGGTGCTGGAAGCCGGGGCGCTGAGTTTGCGGCACGTCCCCCGAAAAGGGGACGTTGGGAGGGTCTGTCCTGGGTCGCAGCTCTGTGGGACCGTATCGAGCGGTGACTGTGCCATGGGGGACCGGTGGGAGCCCTGGCCCCTTCTGGCCCAGAAGGTTCTGGTCCTAAAAGGGCCGGGTTTTCCAGCCGGAATTCCCTGGGGTTTTTATGTCCCTGTGGATGATGGTGCTTTGTTTGATCTGTCTGATCGGCTCCTGCCGTGAACCGTTGGACCTTTCTTGTAAAGCCCCTCTCGCAGCGGGAGCCGGGGGTTCAGGACCTCCCGTCAGTTCTGGGGGGCACTCCAGCTGCTTGTTGCTGGACTGATCTGCGTGAGAGGGACAGGGGGCATAGAGACCTGTTGGCTGGGGCGATGTCGTCGCCTCGGTGCATGCTCTGGTGGCTGCTCTCTTTCGCCGGCGCCTCAAGGCCTTCCCTGCCCTTCTCTTAGCCCGCCTGATCTCCCAACTCCTGTTGGTATCAAGCCCGCCTCAGGTTCGCGGGTGTGTAGTTGGAATCTACTGCTTGAGTGTGCCCCTTGCGCGTCTCCTTCTCCGTCTTCGCCCCGCCTTGCTCCGTCAGCGGGTGGAGGAGGGGCAGGTGGCTGAGGTGCCAGTCCCCTGCTAGGAAGGGGAATTGGTTGGGCGCTATGAGCTTTTTTTGCCAGTTGGAAGGAGGATTCAGCCATCCATCCCCCGAGTCCTTTGGCAACTTCACCTGCCTGCGCTCACCTTGAGTGTAGACGTCTTCGTTCACTCTTTGATTTGGAGGGCAGGGCTGGGCATCTTCTCCAGCTTCTTCGTGGCTGCCATCCCGGCTTTGGAGCTGGCTCCGCCCATGGCTCCTCCCCGGGAGGCCTGGGGCCGCCTCCCACTCTGCTGACGAAGGAGTGGGGGCGGAGACGAAGCGGGGCCGCTGGCGCCACCACGGCGTCCCTGGCGGCCGACGCCATCTTGGCCTGGCCAGCCCAGGCCCCCAAGGGGGAAACCGGGAGGCCCTGCGGCGGGGCCGCCACCTGGAGCCCTGGCCAGGATGGCCGAGATGCAGAATGGCTCCTCCGGCTCCCGTGGCTCAGAGCGAGGCCCGACGGCTGTCCAGGGCTCCTGGGCGGCTGGAATGCCCAGCGGCATCTCCAGCTCCGGCGATTCCTGAGGCCTCGGGGGCAGCCCGGCAGCTTCGCTGGTTTCCTGGGTCGCCGCCGCTGCCTCTGCCCCTGGCTGCTGCCGCCGCCCATGGCCGCCACGGGACCACAAGCAGCTGCCTCGGCCCAGGGACGCCAACGGGCAGGCCTCGCCCAGGACACAGTCCATCGTCTGTCCAAGATGATGTTGTCAAGGTGATGAATGCCATATGCCAGCAAATATGTAAAACACAAGAATGGCCATCAGACTGGAAATCAACTTATATCCATACCAAAAAAGGGATATGCTAAAGAATGCTCAAACTTTTGTACAGTGGCTCTTATTTCTCATGCTAGTAAGGCAAGGAAGGCAAGGTAGGCTCCAGCAATACATGGAGAGAGAGCTTTATTGACTGTTCTAAAGCCTTTGACTGTGAGAATTATAATAAATTGTGGCAAGTTCTTGGTGGTATGGGCATACCAAATCACCTTGTCTCTCTCCTGAGGAATCTGTATGATGACCAAGTAGCAGCAGTAAGAACTGACCATGGAACAACAGACTGGTTCAAGATTGGGAAAGGTGTCCAGCAGGGTTGTCTACTCTCACCCAACCTATTCAACTTGTATGCAGAACACATCATACGAGGATGTGCAGGGCTTGATGAATGCAAAGCTGGGGTTAAAATTGCTGGAAGTAACATTAACAGCCTTAGATATGCAGATGATATCACTTTGATGGCCAAAAGCGAGGAGGAGCTGAGGAGCCCACTAATCAAGGTGAAAGAAGAAAGTGCAAAAGCTGGGTTGCAGGTAAACATTTAAAAAACCAAGATTATGGCAACCAGAATGATTGATAACTGGCAAATAGAGGGAGAAAACGTGGAGGCACTGACAGGGTTTGTATTTCTAGGTGCAAAGATAATTGCAGACACAGACTGCAGCCAAGAAATCAGAAAACGCTTACTTCTTGGGAGGAGAGCAATGTCCAATCTCCATAAAATAGTGAAGAGTAGAGACATCACACTGGCAACGGAGATCCACATAGTTAAAGCAACGGTATTCCCTGTAGTAACCTACGGATGTTAGAGCTGGACCTTAGGGAAGGCTGAGCGAAGAAAGATAGATGCTTTTTAACTATGGTGTTGAAGGAAAGTTCTGAGAGTGTCTTGGACCGTGAGAAGATCCAACCAGTCCATACTTCAGGAAATAAAGCCCGACTGCTCATTGGAGGGAAGGATAGTAGAGACAAAGATGAAGTACTTTGGCCACATCATGAGAAGAAAGGAAAGTTTAAAGAAGACAATTATACTGAGGAAAATGGAGGGAAAAAGGAAGAGGGGCCAACCAAGGGCAAGATGGATGGATTATATCCTCGAAGTGACTGGCTTAACTCTGAAGGAGCTGGAGGAGGTGACGCCCGACAGGGAGCTCTGGCGTGGGCTTGTCCATGAGGTCACGAAGAGTTGGAAGCGACTGCATGAATGAACGACAACACACTGCCTTATAAAATCCAGATTATCTGTGTGGAACTGGATTATATGGCAGGGTAGACCGATATGATCCAGTTCAAAGCAGATAATGTGGATTATCTGCTTTAATAATCTGGATTATATGGCAGTATAGAAGGGCCTTAGAGGCTGCAAGATGCCTTTGCATATTGTCATGGGGCTGTCACCATCACAAGACATAAAGGGCGTTTGGGAGACGCTCCTACTTCAAGTTTCATTTGAACTATTGACTTCAATGTGAAAAGGGTTGCTGCTGTTGCCAACTGCTCGAACTCCAATCTTAATTGGTCTGTTGGGGGCTGCCAGAATGAACTTTACTTTAATGAGTCTTCATTAATTTCCACATAGGTCACCATCTTTCAGTGATGACCAACCAAAGCTAATAGGAATGTTTAAAAGCTCAAATAAAGAAGTCCCAATCATCCATATTTTTGTCATTATAAGGCAGCAGGTTATAGGTTTGGTAGGTTTGCTTGCTCCAATTATGAGGAATATGGTTTATATGCTTGTTTTGGTTCATTCAATCATTTGTGATTTCATGGGAAATAAATCACATCCTGAATCTTAACTGCAGGCTAAGTACAGTAGGCATCAATATAGATGAACTACAGCCCCTTAAATCAATTTAGTGTGTGTGTCAATTTTTGTTGTGCTCCTTCAAGTCGTTTCCTACTTATGGCTACTTTAAGGTAAACCTATCGCAGGGTTTTCTTGGCAACATTTTTTCAGAGGTATATTTGTATTTCTCTGAAGCTGAAAGAGTGTTTCCATGACTGAGAGGGATTTGAACTCTGGTCTCAGAGTCATAGTTGAACATAGTTTACCACACTACACTGGCTCTCTAAGTGCCAATTTATCATTCAACAATTGATTAAATCAATATACTACACTGTAGTTTGCATTAACAGCAAAACTGAAACCAATCTGTCTGTGTGCCTTCTTGTCACCTATCTCTTTGTAGCAACCCTGCATCGTGACACTCTTTCCCATCCTCTCGTTACATTGCTATCATTTATGATGACATTGGTTTCTTAGATCCTCAAAATATAAAAACAGCAGAATTTGGAAATAAAGATTTGTTTATGTCATTGGTGAAGGCACACTCACCAATGTGCCTTCATAAATGTAATGTAGAGCAGGGGTGCTCACACTTTTTCAGCAGGCGAGCTACTTATAAAACAGGCAAGTCAAAATGATCTACCTACCCACTACTCAGAGAGCCATAAAAGCAAAATATTTGGTAATTTATTTCAGTGAGAGACAGATAATATATTTTAAGACTCAATTCAACTAAATTTGAATATAATAAGCTCCTGAATTTATTCATAATAATTATTATGATAATATTCATTCAGCCTCTGCTACTACTACTACTACTAATAATAATAATAGTAACAACAACAATAGGTTCCTAGAGTAGAAGAAGACCTCCAAGGGCCATCCAGTCCAACCTCCTTCTGCCATAAGGGAAAAACACAATCAAAGCATTCCTCACAGATGGCCATTCAGCCTCTGATAATAATAGTAATAATAACATTGGGTCCCTAGAATAGGAGGAGACATCCAAGGGCCATCCAGTCCAACCTCCTTCTGCTATAAGGGAAAAAACACAATCAAAGCATTCCTCACAGATGGCCATTCAGCCTCTGATAATAATAGTAATAATAACAATGGGTTCCTAGAATAGGAGGAGACATCCAAGGGCTATCCAGTCCAACCTCCTTCTGCACCTAGGAGGCGTTGGGAGCCTGCGGGGCGGGACTGAGCCTTCCTCCTGCCCTGCCTGCGATCTACCAGGATGCCCTACACGATCTACCTGAGGATCGCGATCTACCTAATGAGCACCCCTGATGTAGAGCGTATTGCTGCTAAGCTTCCAGTCACTCTTTGGTCCAGTGTGTACATATGCCCCAGAAACTATATAAATTCTTTCAGGCTTCCAAACGTGTATTTTGTGATGGCGAGAGTATCCCTTTCCACATACTCAACATTCTTTCTTTTTAAACAGGGAACACCAAGGGAGATCTCTGTTCAAAATCTCTGGAAACCTGTCCAAGAACATTCATTATTCCACCTTTTCTGTCCATCTTTTATTTATAAACCACCATATAAAACATTGCCAAGCTTCACTGAAGACCAAGCCAAACTAAAAGGAGGCCAAAGCTACCAGGAGGTAAAAGCCAAGCAGAAATAGGCTTGGCCTGTCAAATTAACAATTTCCAATTGGGAAAAACATTATAATGACAAAAAAACTACCTTGCTGGATCAGGCCAGGACTTTCCTAGTCCAAGATTCTCTTTCCAAAAGGCTAGTCAGAGCTTTCTGGAAGCACAGGAGCACTGTCTCCAGCATCGTGAAATACAGTATATCTATTCAGAAGTTTGTCCCAATCACCTGTCTTCACTGAGACTGCAGGTATATTGATGTTTGGGCAGTTTCTTCACTTGTCCAAAAGGTGTACTAGTACATTCAGAAACAGTATTTAAGAGGCATTATATTGTCCTGTCTATCACATTTTTTTTACTATTTAAGACAAAGGACAAATGCCATATGTCAATTAAAATCTCTTAACAACAAATAATTTTACAAAGTTTTTACTACTACTTCTTGTCCTCTGTCTAACTGGAAATTTTGATTAGTAACATTGGCACTGAGAGTATGGTGAAGAATAGTACAATAATAATAAAACTTTATTTATACCGCGCCCCACCTCTCGAGGGGACTCAGAGCGGCTTACAAAGAAGGATTAGAAGACTTTCGGTGCAGAGCGCAGCTGCATTAAACAATGCGGAAGATGACTATGTATTTGCTGTTTATTTGTTCAGTTGCTTCCTTCCGACTCTTCATGACCTCCTGGACCAGCTGACACCAGAGCTCCCTGTCAGCCATCACCATCCCCAGCTCCTTCAAGGTCAAGCCAGTCACTTCAAGGATACCATCTTGCCCTTGGTTGGCCCCTCTTCCTTTTTCCTTCCATTTTCCCTAGTATCATTGTCTTCTCTAAGCTTTCCTGACTTCTCATGATGTGGCCAAAGTACTTCATCTTTGCCTCTGCTATCCTTCCCTCCAATGAGCACTCAGACTTTATTTTCTGGAGTATGGACTGGTTGGATCTTCTCGTGGTCCAAGGCACTCTCAGAATTTTCCTCCAACACCACAGTTCAAAAGCATCTATCTTCCTTTGCTCTGCTTTTCTCATGGTCCAGCTCTAACATCCATAGGTTACTACAGGGAATACCATTGCTTTAACTATGCGGATCTCCATTGCCAGTATGATGTCTCTACTCTTCACTATTTTATGTTATAGTGTTGCATAAAATGTGAAACAGCTTTTCAGTGGAATCTCTATATAAGATGTACTCTGAGACCACTTCAGCACCTGTTTCAAAGTAATTCTGAAACACAACCAAATATGAAAATCATAAGAATCACTGAAGGAAACAGTTACCTATGTTCCCAAGGCTGACCCTGCCATTATCTGTGAGAGTTGATTACCTTAGGCAATAAAGGAAGGATGAGGATTGAAAGCAAAATGCTGGAGGCATCACTATATGTGCCAAAAGCACTTTAAGCTGCCCCCACGCAGTAGAAAACAATAAGAATTCAAGTTGTCCAGCCAACCCAAATGTCTTTCTTCACTTTCTCCTAGGGACAGGCTGCCCACTGGCTTCATTGACATGTACTTGTTCTGCCTGCTTTTCAGGCAAAGTATGTGGATTTGAGTATTTGCATTTGTAAGTTACAAGGACGGTGCCTCTCCAATTTTTCATACAACTACACTAATCCTGCTCTTTATACCCAAGTCCAACTCAACACTTCTGGTTTTGAGCCTAAGCAACAATATGGTCATCTCCTGAATATGGCATTGGAGGCAGCACCATCTTGTTACTTGCCTCAGGGAGTAAAATGTTGGTCCGGCTCTGTTTGCTAATCCACAAGAAGCCACCTAATTGAACCAATGTTTCAAAATCCATTTCCTACAAATAACCTCTTTTTGCAAGGATCAGCGTTTCAATATCCCTGTCCCCAACATGCATATTTTTACTTTGACATTTTAATGCCATCTGCCACTTAAAAGCCCAATCTGTTAAACTGTCAACATTTATTCCAGAACCTCTATACAACAGCCAAGTCACTTGATTATCCCGCCATGAATAAGAGGTTTAATTTCTTCTCTGCCTCAGACCTTCATGGCATAGCTTACACCTGCCTGCTAAGGGTGTGAAAGTCGACTAATTAGAATGGCAGTCTTTTACACCCACGTTGTTCACATGTTAATGAATACAAATGGCTAAGGCCATAAAAATAACTGGAGTCGGCAGCATGAGAAGTGATACATTCTGCTTATTTACAAAGTTATATCAAAGCAAGCAGATGCAAGAAGAGCCAGCACCTATTTGTATTTAGTACAAGAACATCAACAAATACAATAAAGTGTGACATACAGTGTTACCCCTGGATTCATAGTGTTGGAGCATGTAAGCAATCAGTGTGTCTCTCTGTGTGTGAACTGTAAAGTAAGATGCATAAAGCTGATTGGTTGGGCAATGCTTGGCTGAGCCTGGGACTTTTGGATACTGTTGCATTTAAAAATCTCTCTAAAACAGGGGTGCTCATTAGGTAGCTCGCGAGCTACTAATAGACCTTCGGCCCTCTTCCAGGTGATCTTGGGTGAAGGTGGTGGTTAATGCCTCCTTACAGGAGGGCAAAATTCCAGCCAGCTTAAAGCAAGCTGTTATAAAACCGCTGTTGAAGAAACCATCACTGGACCCCACTCAATTAGTGAACTATCGGCCAGTTTCCAATCTCCCCTATTTGGGCAAAGTCATGGAACGTGTGGTGGCTTCGCAACTCAGGGGTTCTTGGTAGACACTGATTATCTTGATCCGGCACAGTCTGGCTTTAGGCCGGGACACGGTACTGAAACAGCCTTGGTCGCCTTGGTAGATGATCTACGCCGGAACTCGACAGGGGAGTGTGTCCTGTTGGTTCTGCTGGACCTCTCAGCGGCTTTCGATACCGTTGACCACGGTATCCTTCTGGGTCGCCTTGCAGACATGGGGCTTTGGGGTACTGCTCTGCAGTGGCTCCAATCCTTCCTGGAAGGACGTACCCAGAAGGTGTCATTGGGTGACACCTGTTCGGCTCCACAGCCGTTGTCATGTGGAGTCCCTCAGGGTTCAGTTCTGTCCCCGATGTTGTTTAACATCTACATGAAACCGCTGGGAGAGATCATTCGGAGTTTCGAGTCAGGTGTTATCTGTACGCAGATGACGTCCAGATATGTCACTCCTTTCCACCTGTCACCAAGGAGGCTGTCCAGACTTTGAACCGGTGCTTGGCTGCTGTGTCGGACTGGATGAGGGCTAGCAAATTGAAACTTAATCCAGACAAGACAGGGTCCTCCTGGTCAGTCGTAAGGCCGAACAGGGCATAGGGTTACAGCCTGTGTTGGATGGGGTTACACACTCCCTTGAAGACGCAGGTTCGCAGCTTGGGAGTGATCCTGATTCATTGTTGAGCCTGGAACCCCAGGTCTCAGCGGTGGCCAGGGAGCTTTTTGCACAGTTGAGACTCGTGCGCCAGCTGCGCCGTACCTTGGGAAGTCTGATCTGGCTACGGTCGTCCACGCTCTGGTCACATCCCGAATAGATTACTGCAACGCACTCTACGTGGGGCTGCCTTTGAAGACAGTTCGAAACTGCAATTAGTCCAGCGGGCGGCAGCCAGATTACTAACGGGAGCTACATACAGGAGCATACCACCCCCTGTTGTGTCAGCTCCACTGGCTGCCTGTCCACCCGGGCTCAATTCAAAGTGCTGGTTTTGACCTTTAAAGCTCTATACGGTTCCGGCCCAGCTTACTTATCCGAACGCATCGGCCGCTACGTCCCACCCCGTAACCTAAGATCATCCGGGAGGCCCTGCTCGCTTCCGCCGACTTCTCAAATGCGGTTGGTGGGGACGAGGACAGGGCCTTCTCGGCGGTGGCTCCCGCCTGTGGAATGCGCTCCCTATGGAGGTACGGTCCATCTCATCCCTCCTGGCATTCAGGAAGAAGGTAAAATCCTGGCTTTGGGACCAGGCGTTTGCACACCAGCACTAAGCAGCATGTTAGACGGGGATTTTAATGGAATGGATGAAGAGGGCCAATGTTTTTATGGAGTGAATATTGTTTTAACTGGAATGACTGTGTATGTTGTTGATGGAACTGTATTTTAATGTTGTTTTAATGTATTTTAATTGTTGTGGGGTTTTGGGGTTTTATACTGTATGATGTGGCATCGAATTGTGCCGTACTGTAAGCCGCTCTGAGTCCCCCCTCGGGGGTTGAGAAGAGCGGGGTAAAATCCT
Organism: Anolis apletophallus; assembly: GCA_030556195.1. NCBI lineage: Eukaryota > Metazoa > Chordata > Lepidosauria > Squamata > Anolidae > Anolis > Anolis apletophallus. Next base: position 8,385 of record JARBWK010000529.1, on the reverse strand, counting down.
GAAATAAATAAAATAAATAAATAAATCTTCGGGCCTCACCAGCCAAATGGGGAGCTCCTGCCATGCCAAAGACACCCTGTGTGCACACGTGCTCCTGTTGCTGGCTTTTGCTCTCGTGGTGCTTCTTTCACCTGCGGGGCATTGCAGGAAGAAGGAAGCACAAGGCGGGGCCTCTGGAGGGAGCGCCCTGCCTCTCATCCAGAAACAGCTGTGCAGCCTCCATTGCCAGCGAGACAGGCATGGCGGAGCGCTCCCTCTGGATGCCCCACCTCGTGCTTTCTCCTTCCTGCAATGCTCCGCAGGCGGAAGAAGCACTGCGCGGGCGAAAACAGCAGCAGGAACACACGCGGCTTTATTGTTCATCTGTGTCGCATATTTTCTTTCTCTGGCAAGGCAGTGTGTGGGCTGTTCCAAAAGTGAACTACACGTGGTTTATTTTACATTACGCCACATACTTTACAAAGTTATGTTTGACTACAAGTCCCTGCAACATTTACTATGCAAACAGACTTGTACATTTGATGTTTCTTTCTCCCTCCTTTCCCGTTTTCAACAAGTCTGCTCAAAAGTTTCTCCTAATTTCCAGAGAAGATTTGAGGATGAGCAAGGATAAACCAAGACTATTAAACTGAGATTTCTGTGCTTTGGATGTATCAGGAGAAGATATGGCTCATTAGAGAAGACAATAATGCTGGCAAGGTAGAAGCAGGAGGGGAAAAGGAAGATCATGTTACATATGAGTAGATTCAATCAGGGCAGCCCCAGCCTTGAGTCTGAAAGACCTGGCAGAGCTGTTGATAACAGGATGGCTTGGAGGTCTGGCCTCTCATTCATGGGGTCACCAGTGGCCAAAGTGAACTTGAGGGCAGTTAACAACACAAAATAATTTCAAGGGAAATTTAATTCGCCAGCAGTATCTGTTATGTTGCCAGCCCAATTCCTTTATGGCCAAGATGAGAATCCTGTGGCTTTAGATCATTTCAGAAGATGCCTCCAGAATTGTTTCAATTGTCCCAGATTCTGGAATTGCTTTCTTGCGGTGCCTTAGATAATTCTCACCTTACTCTTTTCCCACCAGCAAGCAATTTTTTCCAGTAGGGTTTTAGGAGCTGACTGCAAGCTGTTTAAAATGGATTTATTTCTAAATGAAGTTTAGCTGCATTTTAACACTTTTTTTAGCCAATGTCTTTGTATATGTTTTAAGTTTTGGAAAAGATGCTTTGACACTCAAGAAGGGCAGGAAATAAGTGATATGGTTTATTGATTGAAGATGAGGATGATAGACTGCAACTCCTGTAATTCCAAGACATTGCAGACTATTCATTCATTCATTCATTCATTTTATTATTTCATTAGTCGCCCTTCACCGAAATGCTCTGGGCGACTTACATAAGCAGGTAAAACAGGATAAACTACACAACAAGTGGTGATTTAAAATAGATTACAGGTTAAATGCTCTACCAAAGAGTCATGTTTTAAGTGATTGGACAAAGGACCGTAGGTAAAGAAGGTTGGGTTTTCTAGTTCAGAAATATCTCAAGGATTTCATGACGTATCCTACAACATTTCCCAAACGAAAAACAGGACACATCTAAGTGTGGTCAAGAGGAAGAAATGGTTCTGGCCCAGTTTACCTGTCCAAACGTATCTCCTGTTACGAACCATCACAATGTCTAAGATCATCTGGAGAGGCCCTGCTCACAATCTCACCGCCATTGCAAATGCGATTGGTGGGGATGAGAGACAGGGCCTTCTCAGCAGTGGCTCCCCGTTTGTGGAATTATCTGCCCCAGGATATCAGATTGGCCACTTCCCTCCTATCTTTCAAGACTTGGCTATGGGACCAAGCCTTTGACCACTGAATAGCAGCAAGCGAGAAGAATATTTAAGCAACTGGCAACAATGAATTGACCTGGACCCGGATTTGGATTTTAATTGGCGTGTTTAATTAATTGCATTTTAATTAACTGTTTTTAATTAACTGTTTTAATATTTTGATTGCATTTGTTTTATGTGAAAGTGCCAATCGTGCTTGCTATGAGGCCGCCCTGAGTCCCCCTTCGAGGGTGAAAGGGGTGGGTTATAAACGCAGGAAATAAATAAATAAAGAGATAGGTGAGGGTGCACCATTTTTCATTTGCCTGAGCCTACTGGGAAGGGGAAAATTCTGCCCTCTCCTTTTCCCTTTCTCCTCTCCCCTCAGTGAATCAATTGAGAGAAAAATTACTTTTGCACTTTGTACTCAATTTACATAAACTGAAGTTATGATTGTCTTCCAAAGGTAGAGTCTTGGTGGTGAGTCCGTAAGTGGCTGTGAAGATCTAGTCTGAATCCACATGGTATTTCACATTGAGGACATAGATTTCCAGCTAGAAGGTAGTCACATCAAGAGTTAGCTTGACATGTCTTCCTCTTGGCACATTTCTTCCCTCTGCCCTGTATTCGTTCCTCTTCAAAATCCCTAGCACTATTGGTAACAGCAGACCTCCAGTTAGAACGCTTGAGGGACAGGGCTTCCCAGTCCTTGGTGTTTGTCACATTTTAAAAGTTAGTTTTAAGACCACCTTTAAATCTCTTTTCCTATCCACCAACATCCCATTTTCTGTTCTTGAGCTGAGAATAAAGTAGCTGCTTTGGGAGATGGTGATCGGACATTAGGACAATGTGGCCCATTATGGAAAGAAGGACGATAACATTTCAAAAGCAATTTGAAAAACTGGTTGAAAGGGGATTAATCAGATCACGCATGTCATATTGGTACATTTGGGAGGAGGTATATGAGTCCTGCCTTATGTTTACAGGGTATGATATTGATCGAAACTACACAGAACATCACTTTCCAAAATGTGTTGGTCTGTCTTTTTTCTTTGGACTGCATGAAAAGTAAAACCATGCTGATCATAAGAAAAACAGCTGCTGGCAAACAGAAAAGAAAAGTCAAAGGAGGGACAATGTTTAAATGATTGTAGGCTAGTGCACTCAAGTTGCCAAGCAAAGTGGTGTTTGAGGGCAATTTATCAAGGGCACAGCATGTTTATAGAGCGCACTGACAAACGTTATCTTCAACTCTATCTTCAACTCTGAGGATTTGAACAGGACTTGGAATTAGAAGACTCTTGCATTTCTTAACGCTGGAACAAGCTAATGAATCCCTCAGCACTGTGAAGAGACACGTGGAAAGTAATGTCTGAGCCGCAGGTGATCGTCATACTTGACAGCAAAGACCATTGGGAGCCACAAAGGGAGATTTGATTGAGTTGATATACACGCTGGTATGCCATTGTTTGGCATCTTCCGGTTCACTGGTGGGCAGGCAGGAATAGAAAAGTCCTATAACTGCGAAGTGCAAAAGGCCCCAGTAAACATGTCTTTGTGTAATTGCTGTTCATGTAAGTCAAAGAAATCCCAGCTCACCTTATCTCAAGTAGCAAGAAGGAGAGAGAAAGACGGAGAAGAAAAGAAGCGGAAAACATTTAGAAAAGTACAAGCCAAACAAAATTACAGGTGCTGGGAAAGATTTATTACTTGAGTTGCTACCATTATTCCCCACGTTTGTTTCTCCTTTACTATCTTGTCCAGCAAAAAATATGCTATTTTTTGCTGGACAAAAAATACTTTACTATCTATTATATGGGAAAGCATACATCCTTATTGGAAGAAGGGAAATTGATACAGAGATACCATTGTCTAATATTAGTCAATGTCCTAATCTGGCAAAAACATGATCTTACCTTCTGCGTAGATTTAGGCAAAATCAGATCGCAGAAACCTCTCCTAGCTTCCCTGCTCTCTTGTCATAAACAGCTTTTTGTCAGCCTGACCATGTGGTCAACCTGTTTCTTGATCACATGGGTTCTATTTTCCATCTCTGAAATATTTAAATGTGTATGGCAGTAGCAGCATTTCATTTCTGACTTGCCTAAATTCCTATAAAGGCTATGCTATACAATAGTTTAATTATGGCTAGCTTCTTCTGCATAGTTTTCATTTACAACAGTGGTTCTCAATCTTTTTTGACCAGGGACCACTTCAAGCAGGGACCACTTTGACCAGGGACCATTCTCCAACATTAGTACCAAAAGGGTTACAAATCAGGCTTTGGTCAACTTTAGATTTGGGTGTTTTTTGGGGAGGGGGGATGCCGATTCAGAAAATTGCATTGGATAGACCACATCAGCTCTAGTTTCTGATACAGAATATATACAGAATAAACGGTTTGGCACCCGTCTACCTTCGTGACTGTATCTCCTCCCACAAGCCTGCCCATTCCCTTCGTTCCTCAGGGGAGGTCCTTCTTTCGCCCCTTCCATTATCACAGACTTGACTCATGGGAATGCGTCTGCAGTCATCTTTGCACCTAGAAATACAAAGTCTGTCACTGCCTCCATGTTTTCTCCCTCTATTTGCCAGTTATCAGCCATTCTCAATACACACATAGAAATATCTCCAGTAAAATCTTGACTGAACTATACCTTTTCTGTATGGAGAAATAAGCATTTATGTACTGATGTTCCCTAAAGTTTTGAACTCTATAACAGGGCTGTCCAACTTCTTCCGACCCGGGCCAGAAGAAGTGTCACTGATCACCTGGGGGGCCGTAGGTGATCAGTGAGCGGGGGCGGGACCACCCACGGGGGTCGGGGCAGGGGCGGGGCTGCTTCCTCACATAGCCCCTCCTCCTTCTCCCCAGGCACGCCGCTGCTCGGATCCCGAGCGGCGGTGCGAGCGGGAGAAGGAGGAGGGGCTACGGAGGAAGAAGGCAGCGGGCTGCCTCCTTTCTCCAAAGCCTCTCCTCTTTCCCCCCGCTCGCGCCGCCGCTTGGATCGTGAGCAGCGGCGCGAGCGGGGAGAAGGAGGAGGGGCTACGGAGGAGAAGGCAGCCCACTGTCTCCTTTCTCCGAAGCCTCTCCTCTTTCCCCCCGGGCGCGCCGCTGCTTGGATCCTGAGCGGCGGAGCGAGCGGGGAGAAGGAAGAGGGTCTACGGAGGAAGAAGGCAGCTGGCTCCCCCGCCCTTCCTAGCAGTAGGCGGCGCCAAGGGTGGCGCATCACCCCAGGCCTCTGACGCGCTGCCCTTGGCGCCGCCTACTGCTTCTTTTCGGTGGCTCCCTCTCCCTAGGAAGGGCGGCGCAGAGAGAGGGACGGAGGGGGCGGTGCAGGGAGGAGGAGCTGGCTCCCTTCCTTCTCCCTGCCCCGCCTCCCCCCCCCCCCACCCGCCCCCAATTTTTAAAAAAAAATATATTATAAAAATATTTTAAAAATCTTTCAGGAGGGTAGCGGGGGCCGGGTCCAACAGGCTGGGCCTGTTGGACAGCCCTGCTCTATACCAAGAAACTCCTTCTCTATACCAAGAAACCCTGTTCAAAAGGACCCCACTAACTTGCTGCTATTACTGATGGATGAAAAACCATCCACTCCTTCCCAAAGTTGGTAAGACTTTTCACAACTGCACAATTCCAAAATGCCAGGTGCACACGCATAAATATTTGATTGGGACCTTCTTGTTTTGATGCAACAGCCCAAAAGGCACAGATGGACTGAACTGAAACTCAATTATAAATAAATGTTTTATATACAAAGAGAGATAGCACATGCAAAGCTTTCATAAGACACATTTTTAAAATAAATGCAAAGCATGGAGTGCCTTCTCTACAGTTCCAGTTTCAGTTCCATTCATGCGTTTAAAGTCACAAGGCAGGGAATTGTGTAGCAATTAAGTAAGACAGTTTTTCCTCCAAATCATATGGCATGACAAAAATTGCAGATCACTTTACCAGGGGGAGGACAGGCAAAAGCAATTTCCCTGGTGTCAGCCATGTGGTTCTATGAAGTAACTTCCATAACAATCTCTAGTGATTGGCCCAGATTAAATTAGTGGAGTTGTTTCAGAATTCAGGTTGCTCCAAAGCACCTGGAAACTCCAGGTGTGACCCTCTTGCTATCGAGTGATCCTTCCTTCCCATCCTGTTATTAAGGAATAAAGACACTCTCTAACCCAGAAGAGGAGAAAGAATGCTGCAAAAATGACATTGCTTTGAGAGCCATTATAAAAGCCTGAAAAATTAAAATTAGAGGCAAATGCACTATCCTTTCTGAAAAGGTGAATTGGAAGTCCAACTGAACAAGGTAAATCATTTTTCAAATAAAGGTATGTCCCAAATTTATGCTCTTCCACTTGACAATGCTGTTTAAATAGAAGTTTACAAGTTATATTGCACACACAAAAAGATCCTTAAAAGGACAAATGGGATACACTATAACCAAAGGTAAAGTGATATATAATGGGACAAACAGGGAAATCTCCACTTTGCAAATGCACTGATGGGATCTGAGTGGGCAGGAACTGAGTGAGAAATGCATTTTAGGATTCTGGCACATCCCTCAAAGAACATCTCAACCTAGACCCCCTTCCATACAGCTGAATAAAATCCCACAATTTCTGCTTTGAGATATATGGCAGTGTGGACATGGATAACCCAGTTAAAAGCATATATTGTGGGATTTTCTGCCTTGATATTCTATTTATTTATTTATTTATTATTCGGGCTTCTATGCCGCCGACTCCCTGAGGCTCGCGGCGGCTTACAGGAGCCGAAGGGCACAGTAAAATACAGGCAATAAGCAGTTAAAAACAATTAAAAACAACAGCAGTACAGTAATTAATAACACTGTTAAAACAATGAACAGCACATCATCCTCAGAAGAATGAATAGATGGCGGGGCATGGGCAGGACTTACTCACCAAAGGCCTGCTTAAACAGGTATGTTTTACAGGCCCGTCTAAACGGGAGCAAGTCCTTCATAGCCCGAGTTCCGGCCGGGAGGGCGTTCCACAGCGTAGGTGCTATGACAGAGAACGCCCTCGGCGGGTAGCAGTCAGCCTTGCGAAGTTTAGCTGAAGGTATCTCCAGGAGATTGGAGTCCTCAGACCGAAGTGATCTCGGAGGGCAATATGGGGTGAGACGGTCCTCAAATACGCTGGCCCCAGGCCGTGTAAGGCCCTTAAAGGTGAGGACCAACACTTTGAAGGTGATCCGGTGCTCAATTGGCAGCCAGTGCAGATCCTGCAAAACAGGTGTTATGTGTACGCCAGCTGGCGTGCCAGACAGGAGCCGGGCGGCAGTGTTCTGCACTAGCCTGAGCTTCCGGTCACCGACAGAGGAAGGCCAACGTAGAGCGCGTTGCAGTAATCCAGCCTTGAGATGACTGTGGCTTGGATCACCGTGGCCAGATCGTTCCGGAGAGATAGGGGGCCAGCCTCCTTGCTGTCGCAGGTGAAAAAAAGCGATCTTGCTGACCGCAGAGACCTGGGTCTCCATGGTCAGCTGGGAGTCCAAATGGACCCCCAGGCTCTTTACGGAAGGCGATGGGCATAACACCGCACCGTCCAGGCTCGGAAGCTGGACATTAACATCACCCGGGCGACCCAGCCACAAGATCTCCGTCTCGCCGGATTCACCACTCACCTTCTGGCTCGCAGCCATCCAGTAATGGCTTTGAGGCAGAGATGGAAATTATCGGGCCTGCCCTCCATCCTCAGAATGAGCTGGGTGTCGTCAGCGTACTGGTGACACTCCAGCCCATAACTCCGCACCAGCTGTGCAAGCGGCTGCATGTAGATGTTAAATAACAGAGGGGAGAGAATGGCCCCCTGGGGGACCCCACAGAGTAGTGGGGGAGCCCTCGGAGACCACCTCGCCCCTCCTCACACGCTGAGAGCGCTGGTGGAGGAAGGAGGTCAGCCATTTAAGGGCTGTCCCCTCACTCCAGCCACGGCCAGGCGGTGGATCAATAGATTGTGGTCGACCGTGTCAAACGCTGCCGTGAGGTCCAATAACACGAGCAGCGCAGACCCGCCTTGGTCGAGCTGGCAGCGGAGTTGGTCTGTGATGGAGACCAGAACCGTCTCCGTCCCGTGCCCCGAACGGAAGCCGGACTGGAAGGGGTCTAGCCATGTTGCATCATCTAAGAAGGACTGCAACTGCTCCGTTACTGCCCTCTCAACTACCTTCCCCAGGTACGAAAGGTTCGACACTGGTCGGTAGTTGGAGGGAACCGCCGGGTCTAGTGACGGTTTCTTCAGTAATGGAGCTACCACCGCCTCTTTTAAGCACTCTGGAAAGACTCCTTGCTCTGGTTTATATTGCTGTGTGGAAGGACCCCCAGAGTGCAGCATGTTGGAAATAGCAACCTTCTACAAGCCAAATATACAAATATACTAGTTATTTATAACTATAAATACTCTTGGCTTTTCTTTGTGGACGAAGATTCAGGAAGGACTCATCCCATGTTTTCTACAAGGGCATTGATGACTAAGAAGGCCAATCCGAGATAGGCAAGTCCAGTTACAGAAAGCACAGCAGAAAATCTCCTTGGGTGATGTTGTTTC
>JARBWK010000528.1:0-29325 GCA_030556195.1 Anolis apletophallus | reverse complement strand
TCAACAACCAATCAGATGTAACTAACTACTGATTGCCGAACAGATCAAAACTCAAACCTTATGATGCCTTGAAAATTTGATCTGTTCAAAGGAGAAACATAATTAATTTAAGGATTTTGATGCTGTGAGCACACAATCACTTGGAGTTTGTGCATTCATGCTTTTTTATCAATAAATGTTCCATACTGATGGTTCTAATTTCACTCTTTTATTGCCTTTTGCTAACTGTGAATAGAAAGACAAGGTTACATGCATGGGACATCTCCTCTCCTTTTCTTGCATAATTGCATGATCACGGCCGTAGGGCTCCCTTAATCACACACACAGAGACGTACTGAAGGCTAACTACTTTATTGAGTATAAAACAGTTCCAAAGAGTAAATAGTCCAATAATATGCAAGTGTCCAAAGGGTGATAAGGCAGTCCAAAGTAACGTAGCAAATAAGCTGGAAGCGTGGCAAGGCTCCGCAATCCAATGCGGATCAGGAAACAGGACAAGGCTCCGCAACCCAATGCGGCTCAAGAAACAAGGCAAATGCAAGGCAAGGCTTGATGACCACTGCTGGCTTGTGGTCCCACTCCGCTTCACGCCTATTCAGGAAAGACGTGGGCCGGAGAACTGAGGATGCTCCACGACCCTATACTTAATCCGTCGCCGAGGTCCGCGACGCCCAGGCTCCCTTCGTCTCCAATCTCTGCTCACAGACCCTCGGTTGGTCTAGGACCCCGACCAAGCCCTCCTGCTAGACTCGATGTCTCGTCTCCCCATCGGCTGAGCGACCTGCCTCTCGGCAGCTGTGTCGCTTATCTTCCTGAGAACTTTCCTCCCTGGCACTTCCCCACTGGGTTCGTCCATGCTTACATCTCCGGGCTCCTGGGAATTCCTCCCGGGTACCATAACTCCCTTCGCTGCCCCATCTCCACCTGGGGATCGGCATCTAAGCTGGGCCCAAACAACATTTCTCATCCCATGCCAAGCTCTCTGTGGGAGACTGCGGTCCATCCGAAGGGCCCTGTAAGCTTCACCCCAGTCATCTAGCTCATCCTCCGAATCCACCTCTGCTGCCAGCCCTAATGCTAATGGAACCCCAGGACCTATTCCTGCCCTCCAGACACACGAACGAGAACTGCTGTGCTACACTATCCCCCCTCAGGGCACCTCCGAGGCCGCCTCGAGGTTTGGGTTTGTCAGGGTACTTATGGTGAAAACGAGCCACGAGATCCAGAGCATGGACATCCCGAGCCCGGTCCATGAACGTTCTTCCGGTTCCAACCCTTCCAGTCAAGCAAATACTCCAATCTCTCGTAGCGGGATGCGAGCATCCAAGATGTCCTGACCTCCAGCTCCTCCTCGCCATCGCGCATCACAGGGGGAGGAGGCGGCTGCGCACGTCAGGCCGCACCCCCTTCGCCGGCGGAGCAAACGAACGATGAAACACCGGGTGGAGCTTCATGTCTGCTGGGTTGTAGTTTGAAGGAAACAGGCCCCACCTTTCTCCAAAACTTTGTAGGGACCCAAAATCTCGCTACCCAGCTTGCGGCTGGGGCGCTGCGTAGGCAAATTCTGGTGGACAGCCAAATCTTTATCCCCACAAGGATGTCAGGGACCTCCTGGCGCCGCCGATCAGCCATCCGCTTGTAGTCGCAGGCCACCTGGTCCAATTGAGTGCGAGCAAGTCTTGGAAGTGCAGTGAACCTCGGGCCAATCCTTAGCCTCGGAACGCCTCGGACGGGTCCACCGGGGGTAGAACCGAGGGTGGTGTCCATAGTTAGCAAAGAAAGGAGTCTCTTTTGATGGATTCCTACGCCGCATTGTTGTAAGCAAACTCTGCCAGGGACAAAGGACGCCCAATTGTTCTGCTGGATAGTTGACATAGCAGCGCAGGTACTGCTCCAAGGTGGCATTAACCCTTTCAGTCTGGCCATCGGTCTGGGCGGGTGATGAGCCGTGACATCCGCACATCAATCCCCAGCAACTTCTGACAGCCTTCCAGAACTGGGAAGTGAATTGGGTGCCCCGCCAGTCACCAGGCTCTGTGGAAGTCCATGCAGCCGAAAAACACATGTTGCACAAACATATCAGCAGTCTTTTGGCAGTAGGCACCCCACACACAGGGGATGAAGTGTCCCATCTTGGTGAAACAGTCCACCACGACCAGTATCGAGGTGAAACCCCTTGGACTTGGGGAGATCGGTGATGAAATCGCCGAATCATCTTCCAAGGAGCAGAGGGGGGTCGAAGCGGCTGGAGCAAACCAGCCAGCTTGCCCCTGGTTCTTAGAAGTTCGTGGCACACAGGGCAGGATCCCACATAGTCCTCCACATCCCTCCGCACTTTAAGCCACCAAAAGTCCTCAGAGGACCAGTTGCAGAGTCTTGAAAAGCTCCAAATGGCCTGCGGCCCGGCTATCGTGGCAAAAAACTTGAGAATGTCCTCCCGCTCGGGCCCAGGGGAAACATAGACAGAGTCCCGGTGGTAGAGCACCCTGTTTCTTACCTGAAAGGGCTTAGCCCCTGGTCAGCAGCTCCTGCACTCCACGGATCGGTCCGCTGGCGAGCCTGAACACGGACACCAATGGCCTGTCCCAGGGGCTGGCGGAGCCACTGGAGGGCTGACAGGGCGCCCGAGCAGCCGCAGTTCTCCGCGAAGCACCTCGAAACCTGATCGCCCGTCGCTCACGGAACGTATCCTGCTTTCGGACAACGCATCAGCCTGCTTGGTCTGCTTGGGGTCACATAGTGAATGCGAAATTGAATCGCCAAAGAACAGGGACCATCTCTGTTGCCTCTGGTTCAATTTGGCGCTGGGACTTCAGATGCTCCAAGTTCCGGTGGCCGGTGGACCTCCACCGAACTTGGCCCTTCAAGCAGGTGTCTCCAGACCTCGAAAGCCACCTGATGGCCAAAAGTTCCTTCTCCCAAATGGTATAGTTCTTTTTTCCGAGCCAGCTGCCGGGAATAGTAGGCACAGGGCAACAAGTCCGTCCCCTGAGGCTGTAGTGATCGCCTCCCACCGCCACATCCGAAGCATCGGCCTGACGATGAAAGGGGGGTGCGGGGTTAAAAGGCAAAAGCGGCTGAGTGGTGAACAGCTGCTTCAACTTGCGAACCCCCACACCCGCCTCCGAGAGTCCACTGAACGCACCTTTCCCGCAAACACTGGGTGATAGATCAGCCCACTCTGGCAAAGTCAGGAATGAACTTTCTGTAGTAGGGCAAAGCCCAGGAATCTTTGAATGTCTTTTTGCTAGCAGGTGCCGCCCAGCCGACTCAATGCTTGGACCTTGGTGTCATCCATGGCAATGCCCGTAGGTGAGATACAGTAGCCCAGAAAGTCCACCTCACGCAAGTCAAAAGCACATTTCTCCAGCTTAGCATAGAGCCCGTGGGCTCTCAGTCTCTGGAGCACCTCTTGACATGGCGATCGTGGGTCGCCTGATCCGAGAAAAATCAGCAGGTCGTCTAAGTAGACTGCCAAATAGCGGTCCAGCAGGTCTCGAAAATGTCATTCATGAAATGTTGAAAAACATGCTGGGGCGTTGTACAAACCGAATCCCATCACCAGGTATTCAAACTGCCCCACTTGGTCTGGAAGGCCGCTCTTCCATTCATCACCCTGGCGAATCCGGACAAGGCTGTAAGCCCCCAGGTCCAGTTTAGTGAACACCTTAGCTCCCCGCATCCGCCTCCAAGAGCTCGGGGATCAAGGGCAGGGATAGCGATTCGGATCGTGATCTTGTTGAGTTCCCCTGTAGTCATTGCAAAGCCGCACTCCTCGATTTCTTCTTGACGAAAGAATCGAGCCCCGGCCGGGATTGGGAGGGCCCGAATGAACCCCTTCCGCAGATTCTCATCCAGGAAATCTCGGAGAGCCTGTTGCTCTGGTTCCGAGAGAGGGTAGAGTCTCCCCCGGGATTGGGGCTCCGGCAAATTCAATGGCACAGTCATAGCCGTGGGGAGGCAAGCGCTCGCCCCTTCTCACTGAAGACATCCCAGAATCCGGCATACTTCTGGGCAGGGTGGCCACACTTCCACTTCTGGGCCAGGCACGCCCGAGCCGTCATGCAGGCCCCTGGCAATGGTCAGAAGAAAAATTAGCTGTCTCTTAGCCCAGGAGATCTGGGGTCGTGGAGCGCGAGCCACACAATGCCCAGGACAATGGGGGAAAATGGGAGCTTGGTCACAAGAAAACTTAAATGTCCTTTATGGGGGAACTAGTCCACATCCTGGTAGGAGCTGTATACTGAGTTACAGCCCTGTTTTCAGGACTCTCCCATCTATGGCTTGGACGCCTCTTGGGCTTGGAGATCAAGAAATTTAATCCGGCAGACTTGGCATAGTCTGCATCGATGAAGTTGTTGGTCGCTCCCGAAGTCAATCATGGCATGGACCATCATCGGTCCTTTCTCGGGCGACTACAAACTGACCATTACAAGGAACAATTGTCCAGTCTTGGGTTCAGGGGGAGGTTAGCGACGCCGCCGAGTGAGCGAACCTCACACCCGGCCGGTCCCTTCCCCCGCCGCCTGAAGGGCCTCTTCGCTCTGGGGCCCCTCCAAGGGCAGCAGAAGCCCCAGGAGTCTTTCCACGCGGTTTCTGGGGGCACTCCTAGAAAATGTCCAGCCCCCGAAAGTACCAGCATAAGTTGAGGCGCTGACGCCTGCCTCCGCCTGGTCCACTTTGGGCCGAACTGTTCCCAACTGCATGGGCCTCTTGGGTCATCCGGGCCGGCCGGTACTGGCACTGTCGGGGTTGGAACTGTCCAGCCCTTCCTTCCTCGCCACCGTTCTCCAATCCGCCTCTGTCCCACCGCCTCCTGGTCTGGGCAAGTCCTGCTTCCATACTTTGGCTCAGCGATGGCGTCTCAAGATCATCGGGTCAGATGCTTTAACATCTCCTGTTGCACTCCGCTTGTCAGCCCCAAGAATGTAGTGGTAACGTAACGCCGGCACGCCCCACTGTGTCTGGGCAGCCAGGACTCAAAACGGGAGATGTACTGGGACAGGGATAAACTTGCTGCGTCAGCCGAGCCAAATCCCTCTCGCGAGCTCTTCATTCACGGGAGCCCCATGTCGCTCTGATCGCGCTAGGAAAGCCCGCAGCGTGTTCGTATGGGGGACTGGGCGCCCGGATCAACGCGGTGGCCCACGCTGCTGCTGTCCTTCCATCAGGCTAGTAAACAAAAACCACCTGGGCCCGACCGGTGGCAAACTCATGGGGCGTTGTTCCAAATATAGTTCCACTTGGCACACAAAAAAACTTCCACCTGGGCCGGATTACCACTAAAAGCTGCCAGGTGGGCTCACCCCGGTGCCGTCCCGCCCGGGTCCGCAGCTCCCCACTCGCTGCAACTCTGTACTTGGACATCAGTCAAGTTAGCCATGGCGATACTGGCGTGGAGCGCTCTGCGGGGTGTCCCAGCTAGGCCCCGTGGTGTGATAAGGCCCTGAGTTCTCTGGCCAGCTGTCACGATCACGGTCGTAGCGGGCCCTTAATCACACACACAGACGTTTACTGAAGGCTGAACTACTTTATTGAGTATAAAAACAGTTCCAAAGAGTAAATAGTCCAATATGCAAGTGTCCAAAAGGTGATAAGCAAGTAGTCCAAAGTAACGAGCAATAAGCTGGAAGCGTAAGGCAAGGCTCCGCAATCCAATGCGGATCAGGAACAGGCAAGGCCCGCAAACCAATGCGGATCAGGAACAGGACAAGGCCCGCAACCCAATGCTCAAGAAACAAGGCAAATGCAAGGCAAGGCTTGATGACCACTGCTGGCTTGTGGTCCCACTCCGCTCACGCCTATTTCAGGAAAGACGTGGGCCGGAGAACTGAGGATGCCTCCACGGACCTCTATACTAACCGTCGGCCGGTCTGCGACGCCCAGGCTCCTTCATCTCCACTCTCTGCTCATGGACCTCTGGTCGCCCAGACCCGACCAAGCCTCTCCTGCTAGACTCGATGTCTCGTCTCCTATCGGGCGGAGCCGACCTGCCTCCGGCAGCTGTGTCGCCATCTCCTGGGAACTTTCCCTCCCTGGCACTTTCCCACTCGGGTTCGGTCCATGTTTACATTCTCGGGCTCCTGGGAATTCCTCCCGGGGTGTTCATAACTCCTTCGCTGCTTCCCATCTCCACCTGGTGATCGGAATCTAAGCTGGGCCCAAACAACATTTCATCCCCCATGCCAAGCTCTCTGTGGGAGACTGCGGCCCATCCGAAGGGCCCTGTGCTCACCCCAGTCATCTAGCTCATCCTCCGAATCCACCTCTGCTGCTGCAGGCCCCTAATGCTAATGGAACCCCAGGACCTATTCCTTGCCCTCCAGGCACGAACGAGAACTGCTGTGCTACAATAATATAATTTTTGGAGGCTAAAAGACATTGTAAACATAAAGCTGAGCTCTGGAGATTTGATATTGGGAAGGTGTTTAATGCTCAGAATTTCTTTAGTCATACAATACTAATCTCAAAGGATAGGTTTATAAAAGCCCTTTATTTAACCAATAAAATATTATCAGGCATTTTAAAAGGTGGCCGAGAATCCTCAACTTCAAAAATATGCTAATGCATACAACTTTATTAGATCATGAATATTGAGGAAACAAATCTTATTGTTTCCTGTTTATAATTATTACTTCTGAATCAAGAATGAATATAAGCCCTTCAAATGAAAGCAAAACATTACACAGATGTATTTTCGTTTGACTTCCTTGAAAGGCTCTTCCCAACCCTTCACACACACACACACACACACACACATGTCTATTATTTATTAAACTATGCTTTTTCATAGTAGAAACCATACTGACTTATTCATCTTTGCAATGCTGGTATATTTTCCTATTATTCAGAGACTGGCATATGTGGACAAAGGGGAGGGAGATGTAGATTTTTCTAATGCATTGCTGCCTGCGCTGACTTCTATATCTGTTCATTTATTCATATTAAACTTTCCTCACCCATTTTCCTTAGCTGTTTTATGGTGAGAATATTTTGTTGAATAACATAGCACTACAAGTCTGAAGGCTTGTAATACCATGCTATAACATAAATCTTTTAGTCTTCCTGAAGGTTTTTAAATTAAATTGAAATGTGTACTAGAGTGGCAAAATCCTATAGGTAAAATGTGGAGCTTAACTCCCATTCAGGGGCTCCTCAGATAAAGCTACATCCCAGTTCCTCCAGGAATTTTGACCCCACCCCCAACCCTAACTTCAGGATTTACTTCGGGTGGCTAGATGCCATCCTTAGGTCAACTAAAGATTGACCCAATAGGCCAGTCCCTATCCCCAAAACAATTTAACTGAAGGTCCTGGCAGTGCCCCCCGGAGCTCTCCTGGTGCAAAAAATGGCACATCAGGGGTGGGGATTTCCCCCCACCTTCCAACTTCTTGATGCATCATTTTCATGCATCAGGAGAGAGCTCTTTGGAGGGGTCTGCACTGCTGACAGGCCCCTCGGTGTTTTTGTGGAGAAAATGGGGGCCATGAAAAGAGAGGGTGGGTGCCATCCCACTCCTAAAGGCCGTTGAGCCCAAGAACCGAGATCACTGTGGGATTGTCCCCGGGTCTGTGGGAGTTATAACTTGAAAAGATCCGGTCCCTAACTTAAGGTCCAGATCTTTCTAGTGTTTAATTAATCCAGAGAAACTGGGAAATGCCAGTTGTCTCTGGATTAATTTGGTTTTACCTGTGGCTTCATTTGGATGCCTCAGGTAAAATCGAGACAGGTCCCATCTGACAGAAAAGGTACTCAGGTGATGTCTAAGGACCCATCCAACACTATTTCATATCCCTTATTATTGCTTCTTCCACTCCCATCTTCAAGCACTCTAAAGCAGTGTTTCCCAACCAGTGTGCTGGGGCACTAGTGTGCCGTGGTGATCGTCAGGTGTGCCGTGAAATTGGGGAACCTCCAACGCTTTCTTTCCCCTCCTGCCGAACACTTTTTTCTTTTCCACTGGCTCCTTCTTCCCAGCCTCGCTCTGCTCGCTTTGCTCATGCTGCCGCCTTGCTTTGCTCAGGAGTGGGGGGGAGCGAAGACGTGACCCATGCAGGCGCTACTGCGCAGACTCGCCCCACGTATTCCTCCCTCCCTCCCTCTCCTGAACATGCTCACGCTGCCCTCTCGGATCAAAATGGTGGCAGAAGCGGCAGCGTGAGCAAAGCGAGGCAAAGTGAGCAGAGCGAGGCTGGGAAGAAGGTAGCCAGTGGAGAAGAAAGGGCACAAGGGGAAGGGGGAGGAAGAGGTCTCTGTCGAAAACTGGCATGGGCAAACTTGGACCTTCCAGGTGTTTTGGACTTCAACTCCCACCATTCCTAGCAGCCTCAGGCCCCTTTCCTTCCCCCCCAGCTACGTGTAGGAAAGGGCCTCAGGCTGTTAGGAATGGTGGGAGTTAAAGTCCAAAGCACCCAGAGGGCTGAAGTTTTCCCATGCCTGTTTTAGGGACCTTAAAGTGGTGAGCCTCCTTTCAACATTGTGATTCTGGATATAAAACAAACAACAACATAACATAACATTGTTTGAGTCCACAGTGCTCTCTGGATATAGGTGAACTACAACTCCAAAACTCAAGGTCAATCCCCACTAAACACCGAGAGAGACTGACAGCTGTTGAGCAAGACCTTCGTGTGTGTCTTTCTGCCATTCCTGCCAGGATATCTATGTTGTGTTCATGAAAACAGACCCAGTTTTCACACTACATTTAAAAACATATTAACTATATGTATTACTGTGTTAGAGTGTCATTTTGTGTCATTTTGGTTGGTGGTGTGCCCCAGGATTTTGTAAATGTAAAAAATGTGCCGCAGCTAAAAAAAGGTTGAAAATCACTGCTCTAAAGTATGGTTAAATTGGGTAAGGGGACTGAATAGAAAAGAAACAAGTCTTTGTTGGCAAAACTAGATTCTTTCTTCTCCTATCGTCCTATTCCAACACAAATTTCAGGTTTGCAGTTTCAAGATATAAACATTTCTTTAGAGCCTTGATGCTATAAAAACTAGGCTGAAATAATGCTAGCCTTAGGCTGGGATAGATGAAAACATCTACCCGCCCCCAAAAACACACACATATCTACACATATGATTCCGGCTTTGCTTGGCAGTAGCAATAGTAGCACAACTTGTATTTGTTGGGACAAAGGAGATCACAACTTTCTTAGATGGATATATTGAGATTTAGCCCCTACATGGATCTAGATACAGACATTAGTTGACCCATCTGCTAGGTGCAGCAACCACTTCATACAGCCTACCTGCTGGCTATATCTCTGAAATGAAAAAAACGTTGGATTCCTCATGGGTGAAAGCCACTGCATGGTGAGTCTGGCATTTTTAAGCTAGAAATTCTGCCCTCAGGACATAGGAAAAATTGGCTTTAATTTCAGCTCAATGAAATTCAATTACCAGGTTTGGACAAGGCACAATTTCTGAACTTTCTGTAACTGGAGGTCATGTTTTCTGATTTACATAGCAGAGTCCTCTATCTGAAGGACTGTCATTGCCCTCGGTTTTATTTTTTTATTTTTGAAGGACAGTTCAACATTAATCTAGTATAAAGACTAAAAACCTAAGAGTAACATTGTGTTTTATTAATGAATAGTCCAACCTGAATCTAGCATAAAGATAAAGAATCATAACACATTGCCACTGTGAATATCATGAACTGAGCAGGGACATGGTTCAGTTGTTCACAGTGGTGAAATATCTTTCATATCTATGACAAATGAAAATTAATCTTACTCATCCCATTCTGGGATCAATCTTAAGCCTTATCTCTTTTTATTTATTTTATGCCTTGTAAAAAGATGCCTAAGGCATTTTTTAAATGTAATGAATTAATTCAATTTAGTATGAGTATATATTTTAGTCACTACTTGGCACTATATATTCTCTAGCTGTATCATATAGCAATGTATATTTGCTCTCAATTAATTACATACATTTACCCACAATAGGGTTGGGCATTTGCCCTGATTATGATGAGAAGGGGAGAAGTACATTTTCCATCTTTGCACACACTGCATTTTAAGCGAGGCTTGCAGCCCCTCACTTTTAATCAATAAGGCATCAGCAGATAACACAGATGTATGTATCAAAAGGTAAACCTTTGTCCTCGCTTGTATCTGGGTGGTGCTTTGTCTTGCTGCTCCATTCCTACTTTAAAAAGACAATAGCACATTATTTCAAGTGTCCCAATTTGGCAAGGAGAGTTCTTGCTTATGCTTAATCATCCACCTCATCAGCTGTTTTTAAATGTCCTCGTTTTTGTCTTATCCTCCCACTATTTCTCTTTGCCTTCAACTTTCTTCAATTACTTCAAATTGAGTTCAAAGTCCAAAACCTTGTTCCAAATACTTTAAAATTATGTTATAGATTATTTATTATATGTTTCCACTCAGTTAACTTAACAGGTGACAGGACAAGAGTGTAGAATCGTGCTCTCCCCAATAGACTCAGGCAAAGGAAACCCCGGCAGCCCCTGCAGTCAGGTCTTCCTTATTAATAACTTGACCATATTCTAATGTTGCTTGGTCACATTTGTCTTGTTCGGATGGTGTGGTAATAATACTTTTGCCTAATTTTACCTTTCCTTCTGATGTGTTATCTAAGCTACTTATGACCAAATACAGTTTTAAAAGGATACAAAAGCCTGCCAACAACGTCATTTGGTCATAAAGAATTCAGTGATTACAGATCCTGACCATTTATAACAAATGTTTTTCATACACTAATTGGTCTTTGAGAAGGATAATATACAAACAGACAAAAATTCTGAACTCAATCTTCTGTTCTTAATGAAGGATCCAAAAAGATAGCTGTAATGTATTTTCAAATGTGAAGGAGTAAGGAAAAAGTAGGAAAACAGGCATGAGACAATTGACCAGACTCCGTTATTAGGATTATTATTCATATGAGGCTGAGGAGATTATTTCCCTCAAAAGTCCATTCCTTGGATGTTAAAAGAAAACCATAAGAGGAAATACAAGTTTTGTTTTCCTACTTTTTCCATTCTGGTTCTGGTCTAAATCAATAATCCAAGGTACTTTTCTCTTTTCCAGTTTATAAGTGAGCAGTGGAAAGGAGATATATGATTGGACACTACACAGTAAGAGAAACCCATGACATAATGTTGTGAGGGGAAAAATCAAATACTTTAGGCCTTGCATGCTGTGACTAATAATAGCAATTTACTTACCAAGAAAGAAAGGAAGGTTTTGTTTTTGCTTTTTTTAGTTTGTAAGAAAAACATCAAGACTCTGTCCAATTTTCTCTCAATTGTCACTTCCTGGGCTAAGATTGAAATGTCTTAATATAACCAGGGCCAAAATCTGTTAATACATTCACAACATGTTTCAGGGAGTCTTCCAAATGCTTACAATTTATATGACCATATGAAAGCATCCTGGAGAATGCAAGCACTGATTAAAACTCTGTGTTCCCAAAACATTAACAAACTTTCACACAATTAGTGGGAGGAATTTTCCTTTAAAATATGAGAATTGCACATAAAAATCAGTAGTGAATTAGACCAGAAAATCTATTTGGGACCAGCTGGCACTTCAACTCTCCTTTCCTCAGGCTATACAGAACTAAAACATGTGATATAGACAATGAAAGAAAGGCCAAGGTCATCCATTCATGGATCAGTGGAGATGAGAATCAAGATACCCCAAGTTCCAGTCCAATTCCTTGAAAGGTCTTAAAATCCTTCAAAATACACTAATAGAGAATAAGTGCTGCAAAAATGACCTCCCAATTTACAGTGCATTTGGTTGAGGTCACTTCAGGTAGTAACATTCTCATTTTGACTATCTCTCCATCCCAACTTCTAGAACTATTGTCACGGGAGCAACTTGCACCTAATAGACATTGCAAACCATTCTAGAAGAGCACAAATAGTGTTGCAATCTTCATAGGTAACTCCAATTTTCCTTCAGAATGTTCTAAAATATCAACTCTATGACATTTTAAGGAATATAAATGACAGATAGCTACTTTAGGGAACAGCTCTCCTATCATTGTTAATATTTATTTATTTATTTATTCGGGTTTCTATGTCACCGACTCCCGAAGGCTCGCGGCGGCTTACAAGACCCGAAGGCACAATAAAATACAGAAGGTTAAGAACAATTAAAAACAAGCAACACAGTAAAAACAACAACACAGTTGAGGTAGTGGCACAACCAAGGCCTTGCGGGCAGTTAGGGAAAAATAATAGCTTCAATGAAGATAAAAATTTGGTGGTGGGGGTCAGAGACTGTTTCTCAACTGCCTCCTAAATTTGGTTCTTGAAAATTTCCTATAATGACAATGAAAACAGCTGAAATGAAAACCTATAGTCGAGCCCTAGCTAGCTGAGGCTACATTACTCTTCCATTCTTTTAGCCACTGTGCTATTGTAGCACCCATGGGTCCGCTCGGGCAACGGGGGAGGGGTAATGCACCAGGGGTCCCGTTGGCATTGGGACCCGCACAGGCTGACAGGGATTCGGAGGATGAGTTGGAAGGCCCAGAGCAAGATTGGTCAGCGGTGCCTTTGCCCAGTCCACCGCCAGAGAGTTTAGCCTGGGATTTCGAATGGGAGCATTCTCCCGGAGAAGGAGCGGACCAGGTGGAGATGGGAGGCAGTGAAGCAGATAGCGGAGATAGTTATGAATTCCCAAATGGCCGAGGTTCCCAGGAGCTGGCCGAACAGCAGATGGAGGCTAGCGGATGGGAAACTTCGGGGGAGGCTACTTCTCAGGAAGATAGCGATACCAGGCTGGAAGAACGGGGCCGTTCTCATAACAGGCGCAGGGACATAGAGGAGGGCAGGAGGAGCTGGCATCTGTCCCTAGACCGTCACCGTTCGGAAAGTAGAGACTGGAGGCGCCGGGCCCTAGATCGCGTCGGGGGTCCCGGCCGAGGATTAAAGTACGGCCCGTGGGAACTGATCCTCAGTTCTCCGGCCCGTCTATACTGAATAGGCGCGAGCGGTGGGACCACAAGTTAACCGTGGTCATCAAGCCTTGCCTTGCCTTTGCCTTGCTTCCTGAGCCGCAGTGATTTGCGGTGCCTTGCCCTGGTTCCTGATTCGCATGGGATTGCGAAGCCTTGTCCTGTTTCCTGATCCGCATTGGTTTGCGGAGCCTTGCCTCGCTTCAAGCTATTTGCTAATACTTTGGACTATTGACTTTATACTTTGAACACTTGCATTTATTGGACTATATACCTTTTGGATTGTTTTTATACTCAATAAACTAGTTAGCCTTTGCTACGTCTCCGTGTGTGTGTTAAAGGGGCAGTTCTAAGTCGGCGTTCGTGACAGTTGGCCGGAGAACTCCTCGAACCCCTTTTTGCACCACGGGACGTACCAGGAACCGCAGGCAGCGCACTCAGGCTCCCATCGTCCCCACTGTTGCCATGGCTAACCTGACGGATCAGCAGGTGCAAGAGATGCAACGAGAAGTGGGGAGCTGCGGACCCGGGCCGGACGGCACCCGGGGTGAGCCCACCCGGCCGCTTCGTGGCAATCCGGCCCAGGTGGAGGTTTTTGTGTGCCAAGTGGAACTTTATTTGGAGCAACGCCCCAACGAGTTCGCCAACGATCGAGCCAAGGTGGTTTTTGTCTTCAATCTGCTGGAAGGGTCTGCGGCAACGTGGGCCACCGCATTGATCCGGGCGCAGTCCCCCCCATACCAACACGCTGCAGGCTTTCCTGGATGCGATCAGGGAAACATGGGGGCCCCGTGAATGAAGAACTGGCTGAGAGGGATCTGGCCCGGCTGACGTGCAAGGATATTTCCTGTCCCAGTACATCTCCCGTTTTTCGTGTTCTGGCTTCCCAGACGCAGTGGGGTCTGCCGTCGTTGCGGTATCACTACATTGCGGGATTGCCCTCGGAACTGCAGCAGGAGGTGATCAAACATCCTCGGCCCGCGGATCTGGAGGCTGCCATCACCTTGAGCCTTCGGTTGGAAGCGGGACTGCAAACCAGGAGACGGTGGGACAAGGGCGTGACGGAGAAACCGGTGGCGCGGAAGGAAGGGGCTGGACAATTTCAACCCCGGCAATTACCAGTGCCGGCGGGCCCGGATGACCCGGGCCCATGCAGTTGGGTACAGTTCGGCCCAAAGTAGACCAAGCAGAGCAGGGCCGCGGCAGCGCCTCAACTTGTGCTGGTACTGCGGGGCTGGACATTTTCTAAGGAGTGCCCCAGAAGCCGCGTGGAAAGACTCCTCGGGCCTCTGCCGCCCTCGGAGGGCCCCAGAGCCAGAGGCCCTTCAGGCGACGGGGGGAAGGGGCCGGCCGGGTGTAAGAGGGTTCGCTCACTCGGCCGCGTCGCTAACCTCCCCCTGAACCCAAGACTGGACAATTGTTCCTTGTAATGGTCAGTTTGTGGTCGCCAGAGAAGGGGCCGATGATGGTCCATGCCATGATTGACTCGGGAGCGACCAACAACTTCATCGATGCGGACTATGCCAAGTCCGCCGGATTAAATTTTCTTGATCTCAAGAGCCGAAGGGTGTCCAAACCATTGATGGGAGAGTCCTGAAAACAGGGGCTGTGACGCAGTATACGGCTCCTACTAGGATGTGGACTAGCTCCCATAAAGAGGACATTTCTTTCCTTGTGACCAGGCTCCCAGATTTCCCCATTGTCCTGGGCATTGTGTGGCTCGCACTCCCGACCCCCAGATCTCCTGGGCTAGAGGCAGCTAATTTTTCTTCGGACCATTGCCAGGGCCACTGCATGACGGCCCGGGCGTGCCTGGCCCAAGAAGTGGAGAATGTGGCTACCTTGCCCAAGAAGTATGCCGGATTTTGGGATGTTTTCAGTGAGAAGGAGGCAGAACGCTTGCCTCCGCACCGGCCCTATGACTGTGCCATTGAACTGCAACCGGGGGCCCCGATCCCGCGGGAAGACTCTACCCTCTCTCGGAACCGGAGCAACAGGCTCTCCGAGTTTTCCTGGATGAGAACCTGCGGAAGGGGTTCATTCGGCCCTCCCAATCCCCGGCTGGGGCTCCGATTCTTTTCGTCAAGAAGAAATCGGGGGAGTTGCGGCTGTGCAATGACTACAGGGAACTCAACAAGANCACGATCCGGAATCGCTATCCCCTGCCCTTGATCCCCGAGCTCTTGGGCGGATGCGGGGCGCCAAGGTGTTCACTAAACTGGACCTGAGGGGGGGCTTACAACCTTGTCCGGATTCGACAGGGCGATGAATGGAAGACGGCCTTCCAGACCAAGTGGGGCAGTTTTGAATACCTGGTGATGGGATTCGGTTTGTGCAACGCTCCCGCCTGTTTCCAACATTTCATGAATGACATTTTCCGAGACCTGTTGGACCGCTATCTGGCGGTCTATTTAGACGATCTGCTGATTTTTCTCCGGATCAGGCGACCCATGATCGCCATGTCAAGGAAGTGCTCCAGAGACTGAGGGCCCATGGGCTCTATGCTAAGCTGGAGAAGTGTGCTTTCGACTTGCGTGAGGTGGACTTTCTGGGCTACCGTATCTCTCCTACGGGCATTGCCATGGATGACACCAAGGTCCAAGCCGTGGTCGACTGGGCACCCCCTGCTAGCAAAAAAAGACATTCAAAGATTCCTGGGCTTTGCCAACTACTACAGAAAGTTCATTCCTGACTTTGCCAAGTGGGCTGATCCGATCACCCAGTGTTTGCGGGGAAAGGTGCCGTTCCGGTGGACTCCGGAGGCCGATGTGGGGTTTCGCAAGTTGAAGCAGCTGTTCACCACTCAGCCACTTTTGCAGCACCCCAACCCCCGCACCCCTTTCATCGTCCAGGCCGATGCTTCGGATGTGGCGGTGGGAGCGATCCTGCTACAGCCTCAGGGGACGGACTTGTTGCCCTGTGCCTACTACTCCCGGCAGCTGACGGCTCCGGAAAAGAACTACACCATTTGGGAGAAGGAACTGTTGGCCATCAAGGTGGCTTTCGAGGTCTGGAGGCACCTGCTTGAAGGGGCCAAGTTCCCGGTGGAGGTTCACACCGACCACCGGAACTTGGAGCATCTGAAGTCCCTGCGAAAATTGAACCAGAGGCAACAGAGATGGTCCCTGTTCTTTGAGCGATTCAATTTGCGCATTCACTATGTGACCCCCAGCAGACCAAGCAAGCTGATGCGCTGTCCCGAAAGCCGGAGTATGTTCGTGAGGGCGACGGGCCGTCCGAGGCCCGGTTGCTTAAAGCGGAGAACTTTGCGGCTGCTCGGGCGCGTCCTGTCAACCCTCCGGTGGCTCCGCCAGCCCCTGTCGACAAGAGACCCTTGAGTGTGCGGGTCCAGGCTCGCCAGCGGACCGACCCGTGGGTGCAGGAGCAACTGACCAAGGGGCCTCCGGCTCCGTTTCAGGTAAAGAATGGGGTACTTTACCACCGGGACTCTGTCTATGTTTCCCCTGGGCCCGAGCGGGAGGACATTCTCAAGCTTTGCCACGATAGCCGGGCCGCAGGCCATTTCGAACTTTTCAAGACTCTCCAACTGGTCCTACGGGACTTTTGGTGGCTTAAAGTGCGGAGGGATGTGGAGGACTATGTGGGATCCTGCCCTGTGTGTCATCGGGCTAAGAACCAGGGGGGCAAGCCGGCCGGTTTGCTCCAGCCGCTTCCGACCCCCTCTGCCCCTTGGAAGATGATTTCGGCCGATTTCATCACTGACCTCCCAAATCCAAGGGCTTCACCACGATACTGGTCGTGGTGGACTGTTTCACCAAGATGGGTCACTTCATCCCCTGTGTGGGGTGCCTACCGCCAAAGAGACTGCTGATATGTTTGTGCAACATGTGTTTCGGCTGCATGGACTTCCACAGAGCCTGGTGACTGACCGGGGCACTCAATTCACTTCCCAGTTCTGGAAGGCCGTCCAGAAGCTGCTGGGGATTGATGTGCGGATGTCCACGGCTCATCACCCGCAGACCGATGGTCAGACCGAAAGGGTCAATGCCACCTTGGAGCAGTATTTGCGCTGCTATGTCAACTATCAGCAAAACAATTGGGCGTCTCTGTTGTCCTTGGCAGAGTTTGCTTACAACAATGCGACGCAGGAATCCATCAAAGAGACTCCTTTCTTTGCCAACTATGGACACCACCCTCGGTTCTACCCGCCGGTGGACCTGTCCGCGGCGGTTTCGAGGCTAAGGATTGGCTTCGAGAGCTCACTGCACTCCAAGACTTGCTACGTACTCAATTGGACCAGGCGAAAGCTGACTACAAGCGGATGGCTGATCGGCGGCGCCAGGAGGGCCCCGACATCCTTGTGGGGGATAAAGTTTGGCTGTCCACCAAGAATTTGCCCACGCAGCGACCCACCCGCAAGCTGGATGCGAGATTTTGGGTCGCTACAAGGTTTTGGAGAAGGTGGGGCCTGTTTCCTTCAAACTACAACTCCCAGCGGACATGAAACTCCACCCGGTGTTTCATCGTTCATTGCTCCGCCCGGCGACGGGGTGCGGCCTGACGTGACGCAGCCGCCTCCTCCCCCTGTGATGCGGGAGGGCGGGGAGGAGGTCGAGGTGCAGGACATCTTGGATGCCCGCCTCCGCTACAGGAAGTTGGAGTACTTCATTGACTGGAAGGGGTTTGGCCCGGAAGAACGTGCTTGGGTCAAGGCTCGTGATGTGCGCGCCCCGGAGTTGGTGGCTCGCTTCCACCGCACCTACCCTGACAAGCCCAAGCCCCGGGGGGCGGCCCAGGGGGGGGCCCTGAGGGGGATAGTGTAGCACCCATGGGTTCGCTCGGGCAACGGGGGAGGGGTAATGCACCAGGGGTCCCGTTGGCATTGGGACCCGCACAGGCTGACAGGGATTCGGAGGATGAGTTGGAAGGCCCAGAGCAAGATTGGTCAGCGGTGCCTTTGCCCAGTCCACCGCCAGAGAGTTTAGCCTGGGATTTCGAATGGGAGCATTCTCCCGGAGAAGGAGCGGACCAGGTGGAGATGGGAGGCAGTGAAGCAGATAGCGGAGATAGTTATGAATTCCCAAATGGCCGAGGTTCCCAGGAGCTGGCCGAACAGCAGATGGAGGCTAGCGGATGGGAAACTTCGGGGGGAGGCTACTTCTCAGGAAGATAGCGATACCAGGCTGGAAGAACGGGGCCGTTCTCATAACAGGCGCAGGGACATAGAGGAGGGCAGGAGGAGCTGGCATCTGTCCCTAGACCGTCACCGTTCGGAAAGTAGAGACTGGAGCGCCGGGCCCTAGATCGTCGGGGTCCCGGCCGAGGGATTAAGAACGGCCCGTGGGAACTGATCCTCAGTTCTCCGGCCACGTCTATACTGAATAGGCGCGAAGCGGAGTGGGACCACAAGTTAACCGTGGTCATCAAGCCTTGCCTTGCCTTTGCCTTGCTTCCTGAGCCGCAGTGATTTGCGGTGCCTTGCCCTGGTTCCTGATTCGCATGGGATTGCGAAGCCTTGTCCTGTTTCCTGATCCGCATTGGTTTGCGGAGCCTTGCCTCGCTTCAAGCTATTTGCTAATACTTTGGACTATTGACTTTATACTTTGAACACTTGCATTTATTGGACTATATACCTTTTGGATTGTTTTCATACTCAATAAACTAGTTAGCCTTTGCTACGTCTCCGTGTGTGTGTTAAAGGGGCAGTTCTAAGTCGGCGTTCGTGACAGCTATGCAGCTTCTCAAGAGTCTTCCTCATCCCAATTCAATTATTGAAAACCTCCCATATCACAACTCAGTGTTTAGGAAAGGTTCTAGAGAGCCATTATCATCTAGCCTGTACTCGGCCCAATAGAACAGGCTGCCAAAAATCTTCCATGTAATGATTCATGAGATGACTTACTTGCAAAGTTTTGAAAATTACTTACTGTATGGTTACTCAGCCTTGATCCATATTCTTGGCAGCCAATGTGAAATATGTTGTAAATCTCAGAGGCTTTTTTGCATGAAAATTGTAAAGGCATGTTGATATTGGTCATGTCATTACTTCCTTTCCAATATTTGTTATGATATGTGTGATAGGTAATAAGCCATGTCATTGAATCATTCTTTCAGCAGAGAAATGTTCTTCATCAAACTGTACTTTTTTGTGACATTATTTGAGGTATCAATAAATTATAGGCCCTTTAACAATCCAAGATCTTCCTTATGACCAGGTGCTATATGGTTTTTAATAGCCCTAACACACATATACATGTTGGCAGATGTTGAGCAGATAATCTGCAACCAAAAGCAAAATAAACATTCTTATTTTCCAAGGAGATAGGAGATCACACCGGTAAAAACTGGTTTTATTTTCCTTCATTTACTGGTATTGTTAATTGGTGTCAAAATGACTTTGACTTCTGGTTACTATACAAATGAGAGAATTTCATCTCACTGTGTCATCAACAGCCCTGCTCAAGTCTTTCAGACTTGGGGTTGTGACATTCTTGTTTGTGTCTATCCATCTGTAGTACAGTTCTCCTTTTTTCCTACTGTCTTCTATCAGGGGTTCTATGCAGTCATAAAACTTATGGAAGTGACTCTATTAGTTCCAGTTAAGGAACCAATAATCCAAAAACCCAGTTGTAGTGGTTTTCTACTCAAGCTACAAAACACAGAGACTAGTTCTTTCCCAAATAAGCAGGAAGGCTTTTCTTTCATTTTTGTTGCAGCAATATACAAAGTATATACAAAATATACAAATGTTACAGTTTCTGCTTCCTCACTACTCACAGCAATAATTCTCTAAAACCACCATCCATCCCTCATCAAACTAAAACAGGGTTACTACTCCAACCTATCTATCTATCTATATATATATATATATAAAAGGAATGGCCGTGCAATGTCGGGTATAGCCAGGAAAACTAGAAGCCCCAGAACCACAAAAACCACACAACACATTCAAACATACCACGAGGTACCTACAGGGCCCAAAAAACCCGCCCTAGGTACCTCGCAAGACTCCTAAAAATGAACCCCCCAAAACCCCATAGACACCAAGCGTAGCGGCGCTTGCGGCACACTCAGCCACCCCCCCCAACAAAAACATCCCCTCGCCCTCACTCCTCGCTCACTGGGTGCCCGGGTCCGGGAGCGGCTGGAAGGCAACAGAGGAGGATGAGAAGGCAGCGGAGGAGGCACCCACGGCGCAACCCGCGCAACCCAGGTTCAGAAGCGGCAGGGAGACAGTGGAGGAAGCGGCCACGGGACTACACTTCCCAGAAGGCACAGCACGGCTCACTGGCAAGGAGGGCAGACAGTGGGCACTAAGGAACAGGAAGTCGCCATGCAGGGCCTTCTGCGAAGTGTAGTCCCGTGGCCATGCCCGCTTGGTCCGCCGCCAGTAGCCCCTCACCTTAGAGAGAGGCAGGCAGGCAGGAGGCCCTCCACGCGGCCGCTGCTACTTCCTGGTGGCCGACATCTTCCTATGGAGGACTTCCGCCTGAAAGAGGCGGAACATCCTGTTTGCCCTGCCGCTCCGGGGCCCACAACAACAACCCATGCGGCCCGGTGGCGGCATTGCCGGACACTGCTGAGGGAAGGGGACGCGCTCTCGTTCCTCCTCCTCTGCTTTGGGGCCTTCTCAGGAGCACGAGAGGCGGAATCCCCGCGGCGGAGTTGCAAGGCTGCGGCCCAGGAAGAGGTGCACTGCTGCTTCTCCTTCCCCCTCCAAGATCTTCTTTGCCTCCCTGCTTTCATTCCCCTCAATGCTTTCTCCCTTCTAGGGATGGGAAAAGGAGGAGGAGGCGGCCCCAGACTTCTCTCTCCTTGGCCAGGGCAAACCTCTTCCTCCCTTCCCATCTCAGTCCTCCCCCTCCCCACAGTCACACACACTTCTCTACCACCCTTTCACCACCCCAGGTTTCCCTTTTTGTAGTTTCCTCCTTCCTCTCCCAGTCTTAACTTCTCCCATTCTCCAGCCCCTCTCCCTCCACTTTCCATTCCCAGCCTTCCCCACGTTCCACCCTCTCTTTCCCATGTCATTCTTCCCCCTTTGACACACATATATACATGCACATATATACATACATACACATACATACACACATATAAACATGCACACACATATATACATATAAACACATTCAAACACATATATACATACACACATATACATATGCAATGCCTAGCAGAGGTTGCATCATATCCCCTTTGACCCAGTTTCACAATGTCCAGTGGATATGAAAACGCTCCAACGCCCTGTAAAGACCATGCGTAGACAGCAACTTGATCCCACGAGGTTTATTAAAGGTATAACACTGTTGATGCCAGAATTGGGGGAAATTCCCTGGGGGAAAAGAGGACTCAAAACGCTATCCCACTCTAATCTTATCCCAGCACCAAATAAAGTCATAACTATCTCTATTATCCACAAGGCGAAGTGAGCCCACCTCAGCCTCTCTCCAGTTAAACACACACTGGGACAAAACTTCTTCATACACCAATCTTGAACTCCTACACACTCAGATCCTCAGACATTCTTCTTATCACAAACGCTTAGCTTGTTCAAGGCCAATTTCTATCCTTAATCATCTCTCAGTACTCCTCACATGCTACCCTTCTACTACCATGCCCATCATTCTACAACTGCATGGTCCAAAACTCCAAACCTCCATTTGAACACCCTTTGGACTAAACTACATATTCCGCAATCACCATCAACCAGGACACACTCGGCTCCCACACTCAGCTTCATGTATTCTTCCACTACCGATCACCACAATCTAATTTCCATAACTCTCACAAAGGAACTCCAATAACAATACCTAAACCATCCTTCCTCTACACTTCTCTCTTACCACTATCCAAACCTCTAAACAACCTCATCCCTCTACTGCAACAGCAGGAGGTACACCCACAAAACTACGCTTCCCTATATAACCAGCAACCACTCCAAAACCTAACAAACTCTCTTAGCTAACCAAATGGACAACTCATCATACAGGACTAAATCAACTGCGCTTTTTTCCAGGAAAACCCCAAAAATTACACAATCAAGAATCCAAGCCTCATAACTCCCAAAACCTTCCATTGCAAAAGCAGGAGGTACCAAATACAAAACTACAATTCCCTAAATAACCAAAACACATCCCAATTGACAACTCATTGCACAGGAATAAATCAACTGCGAATCTTCCCAGGAAAACCTAAAATCACACAATCAAGATTCCAAGCCTCATAACTCCCAAAACCTTCCACTGCGAAAGCAGGAGGTACCAAGCACAAAACTACAATTCCCCAAACAGCCAAAACACATCCGTGCCTATTCAACCCATAACTCAATCTAAATCTCCACACAATTCCGACCTCATCCACAAGCTGCACAGGACTAACTTAACTGTGTCAAGCTAACCATACCAGAGAAATCCAATACCCTTGCCACCTTGGCAAAAGGCACATACCAACCTCTCATGCAACAAAACACAGCTATCTAAACTACCTAGTCATCACATACATCCACACGTCCATTTCAATTCCAACACGCCATCCTAGTACTCTATTCCTCTGGACAAACCACTACACCCCCTCACTTGGGGAAAAGCGCCTAGGAAAACTACAACTCCCTCTACTGCGATGGCAGGAGGCACTAATCAAACTATAACTCTCCATACAGCCATCAACCGCTATATAATCTATCATACGCCACCATTATAACGACAAGGTACTAACAACACCATAACTTCTAAACTGACCCTAAAATCTATCCTCCCAACGTAGGCATAGCCATCTGCGTATAACCAACACATACACATCTTAACTTATACTATATCCCAAATCACCTCTTCTCCTGGCAAATTCAACAGGAGATAATATCATTCCTTCAAAACTGGCTCTGAAGCCTATTCTCCCCCAATATTCAACAAGCCATCACTCCATGTGGCAGGCATCTCCTCTAATCCTTATCTGTGCAGGAAAACTATCCTCCTCAGCTAAACAGAGGCAACTCTAACATTTCTAACAATAAATGCAACTTATACAAGGCAATATATATCCCCAACTAATACATTTAAAGAAACCTAAAGACAGGGTTGTAACACAATGCAATATATGAAGTTTATAAACCCCCCATTACACTTCCTCCAATGATAACCTGCCTAAGCATGTAAATACATTCTACAAACATGGATTAAACAGCTACATATTTAACTCTGCAATTTACACAATCCATAGAATATCAGAAGCACACTTAGAAATATATTAGGCACATTACTCTATATTATATCACAAAATCCCAGCGTCATACAATCCCAGTTCTATACCATCAATTCCTGTCTCATCTAAGCATAGGATTTCATTCATGTCACATCTGATTTCCAGAACACTTTCTTTCCCCAATAAAACACAATTAGGCAAAGCATATACATTTCTTTCATCATGCCACCCCCCAAAGTCAACTCAGCCGTTACCAAAATGCTGGAATGCAGTTCAACTTTAGGAAGCCTCAAGTTCAGTACATTGCAAAGTTCGCCCCTGAATTCAGCAGGGGTTTGCACCCATAGTTCAGGCACCAAAATCTTCTTCGGAGTAACGTTTCCAAACATCCCTTTATTCCATCCTCCCCCCGAGTGAACAAATAACCCTGAGGTGTTATTCAGAACAGGATCAGCCAGCACCACCTCCAATTCAGCATTCCTTCTCGAACTCAGGACCTCACTGCACTGGAAATCTTTGTTCAAGATAGGATCAGCCATCATGGATCTCGCCAACTGCTCGTTCTCTTCGTCCCACAGCTGACTCGCACTGGAAATCTCCGCTCCGCTGCACCATGGCCGACTCTCTCTCTTTCAAGAGGAAAAGCCTCCAATGGCAAGGCCCTTCCTGCAGCTTTCTCCCCGTAGCCAGCTCCAAACTGCTCTCCCCATTCTCTTCAGGGAGCTCACCAACTTGTTGGGAATTTCCACTCACATACAGCCAGTCTTCACTTCCTCCTTCAGCGACAGGGACTTCAAGACTACCAGGCAGTTGACTCTCCAATTCAACAGGCAGCTTCCCCTCAGCTTCTGCCACACCGAGAGGCTTCCCAGGCACGTCTCCCGTCTCCTCTTTTCTGGGTCCCCAGGCATAAAGAATTCCAACCCATACGAGGGCAGCACTCAAGGAAAGCAACAACTGGGTGTCCTCTTTGCTTTCTTTGGATCCCTGCAACTCCTCTCCAAAGGGAAGCTGTAACCTGGTTTCTCTAAAGCACATTCGGCCTCTCTTGCTTTCATTCTCTGAGCTGCCGGCATTCCAGGCTTATCTTCCCTTGTCTCCACGGCAACTTGCTCCCCTGCGAGCCCTCCTTCACACTTTGGAAGTTGTGAAACTTTCTCCACACAGTTTCCAGGCACACAATCATGGCCAAAGAGTTTCTTTTCTACAGCCAAAACATTTTTACTTTCCTCTGCCCCTTCTCTCCCAGGAAGCTCGGGTTCCAACACAACCGACTGGGCCTCCCTCTCCAGGGCGAAGCTGTCTTCCTCAAAAGCATCATCATAACGGCCTTCCTCCTCGGCTGGGAGACATACCATCATTTCTTGAAGCCTTCGGACTCTCTCCTCCAAAGCGTCCATTTTTTTCCATCAGTACACTTACGTCATGCCGCCCGCAGTAAAAAGCCTTCTTTAACTCTTGCAGCACCAAATAACTTCGTTGCAATTCCTGGACCAGCTCACTTCTGTTCCAAACAGAGGACTGCACAGCACCTTCCTTGCTGCAGCCCGGTCCACCTTGAGCCAGCACCGGGTCCACCTGAGCAAACGGGCTTCTGTTCCACGTTGCTTCTCTGGTCCCTCTGGCTCCCTGAATGGGAGCACCCCGTACTCCCATTTCTCTGGATTCACCTTTAGCCAGCACCGGGTCCACCTGAGATCCCACTCGAGCCCCAACTCTTCTGGGATCTTCTCTGGTCCCTCTGGCTTCATAGCCCACCTGAACAGACCCCTGGCAATCTGCTTCTCTGGGCAGCGGCCCCTCTTGGGGCCCACGGGATCCCACCTGAACGGAGGCAACTCCAACCGCTTCTCTGGGTTCCACTCTTTCCTCCTTCTTCTCCCAAGAAGGGGCACCATCCGACGATCCTTCCATCACCCAGTGAGGGAACAGCCGGTGCAGGATCAGCCAAGCCTGCTGCTGCTCCACCTCACTCGGGGCTCTCGAATCGTCCTGGCTCTCACCAACTTTGGCAAGTTTGCCTCTGCTACGCCTTCCTCCACGGCGGCAGCGGCTCTTGGCCCCTGGCTGCTTCAGTCCAGCCCCATCCTCATCACTCTCCTTCCAGGAAGGCTGGGACAAACCAACTTCCGTCCTCACCTTCCCATACGGTCCGCAGAGCTCGTAGGCAGACATGCTTCATCCACCTGTCACGGCACCGTCTTCATCCGCGTCCCAGAACTGCTCAGAACTCACCCACTCCACTCCTGTGAAGGGTTTCAACATCGCGGATGGCTACACAAGCCCTCTGCAGAATCATCTACGATAGGCAGTATAGCAATTCTGGCATTCTGTAATGAAAACGCTCCAACGCCCTGTAAAGACCATGCGTAGACAGCAACTTGATCCCACGAGGTTTATTAAAGGTATAACACTGTTGATGCCAGAATTGGCATCACAGGAACAAACACAGCTTATATACAGAACACCCCCCCATCACCTGTCCATCATCCCAAAAGTCCAACCCCCCTGACATGCAATGCCTAGCAGAGGTTGCATCATATCCCCTTTGACCCAGTTTCACAATGTCCAGTGGATATTTCCTCATATCCTTCCTGAGTCAGCAATGTTCATGCCGGTGTTTCTCATGTTGGTGTGGTGTGGCCCAAGGCCCATTTCCAGCTCTGTGCGTCTCCAAGGCCACACCTGGCAGAGATCATGTTGCTGGAAGGGTATGAGATAAGAGCCCTATTAGCTCTTTTCGACAGACACTTACACACATGCATACAAACATATACACATGCACACATATACATATATACACATACATACACACACATATATACATATACACACATTCACACACATATATACATACACAATACATATATACACATGCACACACACATACATACATACACATATATACACATGCACACACATATATACATAAACACATGCACACACATATACACATACATCTCCTAAATAGGGCACAGCAACGCGTGCCGGGTACAGCTAGTATACTATAATCTCAGCAAAAGGCACCACACTCCATTTACAATGACACCTAAGGTTGAGCTGAAGACACTGATGCTGTTATCACTTAAAGCAGTGGTTCCCAACCTTTTTTTTATACCAGGAACCACTTTGACCAGCGACCTCTTGACCAGGGCCCACTCTCCAACATTAGTACCAAAAGGTTTATGAAACGATTTTTGGTCAACTTTAGATGCAGTTTGGGGTGCTGATTCATAAAATAGCATTGGATAGACCACATGAGCTCTAGTTTCCCATGCAGAACATATGCCATCATCAGTGACTGGGAAAGAGTGCCAGGCAGCATAAAAGGATTGGAAATAAAATAAATTAAGAGAGAGAGAAAGGTGACTCACAGACCAGATTTTAGTCCGCAGTTCACAGGTTAAGAACCACTGACTTAACGAAATGCTGTGTACCTTACATATCCTGACATCTTCTAACTTATTGACTTCTACAGTGAGTCGTTTACACTTTTCACTTCTGAAATCCATCCTCATCCCACACAGATTGGAAATTTATATGAGGAAAGATCAGGATGCTAAACACTTTTTCTAATTTGTGAATATGTTGAAGATTTAACAACTTACACAATCAATATTTGCACTGTTCTACTGATAGCAGAATTAAATAATTTATCTGTAAATATTCTTCTTCAGTTAAACACATTTATATCCCTCCTTTCAAAGTTAATACTTGATAGATATACTCCATGTGACAAGCTAATGTGCAAAACAACAGATGGGACTGAGTAACATTTTTCATGTTTGGCTCTTCTGTTCATGTGAGCAATAAAATTGAAGATGAATGCATTTCACTAGAATTGCTCTAAGTGCTAATTCACATATTATTCTCATATTTTGTGCATTCTGGGATAGTAAACATCTGTAATGATGGAAAGTATGCTATGGATTGTTGTCATATGAATACAAATTATTAATCCAATTGTTATCTCGTGACCCTCTTTGGATACAGTATTAAGGGGTTGACTGAACGCAGATGTTAGGCTATGAAAAAATATTTAATGCTCATATGCTCTATATTTTGTTTATCAGCACTTTGTTCTGTGTGTGTGTATTTGTGTATGTGTGTGTTAATATTTCTAAGCTCTACCAATGCTGTCTGCTTTTTCCCATTTATTTCTTTTGCATCTCACAACCTTTTCCCCATGCCATTGTTTTAAGCTTTATCCAAAGCCATTTATGGACGGTGGCACTCCTCCCAAATTATTATCATGGAATGTACCCAGAATCAATAAAATGGGAAGTCTAGAGAAAGAGGAGATCCTGCATAATCCTCTTTCTACAAGCACCAGTGATCCCAAGATTTGATTAGATATTCTGGATACTTATTTAACATCTTTATTTGAAATAGGTGATAGGTAGATAAACAGACAGACAGACAGAGATATTTCCTCCCAAAGGAAAATGTTTCAAGCAATGGTTGGATATGAGTCTTCAATAGCAAGGAAATTCAAAATACAGCATAATGAATGCATTCAGTCATCCCATTTTCTACAAGGATATCGCTAATACTGTGGAAGAATTTAAATGAATGTAAGGTGGTATCAAAATTTGTTAACAGAGGGTTTTTTTTGTGAAATCCTATTCATGTGCAAACTTCACTAGTCCAGCCCAGTTAATGTGCATAATCTCAAGTAAGCAAATATATAGGACTCTAGCGGGGAAAAATATTATAATATTATATTATAATATAGAGATGGAACCTATACGTTCATTTACAATGGTTTTCTTTGACTATTTAATTTGTTTCAAATAGTCAATTATTATTATTAAACTTTATACCCTGCCACCACCTCCCAGAAGGGACTCGGGGCAGTTTACATGAGGCCAAGCCCAACAACACAGCAGTACAAAAAACAACATAGTAGCAACTACTAACAATACAATCAATAAACACATATAAACAGTAAGTACACAAAGTTTAAAACCATAGTAGCCAGGCTAAATGGGAGTGAGTTCCAGAGTCGGGGGGCCATGACAGAGAAGGCCCTCTCGTCCCCACCAGTCACACCTGCGAAGGGGACGGGAGCGAGAGCAGGGCCTCTCCAGATGATCGGAGAGATCGCGTAGGTTCGTAGACGGAAATGTGGTCATGTAAGTAGGCAGGTCCCAAAACCGTTCAGGACTTCTCTTTACATCCAAACCTCCTCTTAGAAATGAAGTTAAATGATATCTTTCCCAAAGTTGATAAAAGTTGATAAAAATTGGTCAACATAACTCCCCCTTTTCCTTCTCCTTCCCCCCTCCTCCCCTTCCCTCCCACCTCCCTAGCCTCCCCCCTTTCCCCCCTCCCCCATCACACCTCCACTCAGACCTCTTACCCATCCTCAACCCCTCCTCCACCCCCCTCCCCTTACCAAGGTCCCGGGAACCCCACCACCACCACCACCCTCACACCATTTCCCAGTTTTGCTGTATTTGAAAACCTTAATAAAAATTATTGAAATAAAAGAGTTCTTTCCTGAAAAAAAAAGTTGATAAAAATTGTGCTTCCTCATTCAGCTATATTTCTTCAAGTTCTTAAACAATGATATCTGTTTCGAGTTGTAGTGGTCCACAGCATTAGATTTTACTTGATGTGAGAATTTAGATAAATGAAAGGACATGAAGACATGCATAAGCTCAAACTTTATTGCATCACACACCTGTGTGCAGATGGCCTTTTCAACTTCTCCACCCAGTTTTGTGGGCAGAAAAATTGGCAGGACCTTTCACCACATTTCTCCAGGGAAGAAGAAATTCTCCATCAGTTTCTAGGGTATGGAGCTCAATCTAAACAATGGAACAGGAACATAGCTCCTTATCCCTCTTTTTCAACTGGAAGCAGCAGCAACAATGTAGGCAGTTTGACTTTCCTTTTAAAGCTTTCACAATACCCTGAACCTAGCATAGTTCTCAGCATAGTGAAACAAAAAACTTTGGTTCATGAATCATACAGCACTACTTTGAGACTGAAAAATGTGTTACGAATTAAGGTATTTGTACAGTGTAACCAAAACCTCCTGGTTCTGGGACCAGGCTTTTGGGCAGCAGGCATAATAGAACTTTGGATGTGGAATTAGACTGGAATAGTGATATGGCTGACAATACAGTTTTTATTGTTTTAATGTACTATTTATTGTTTTAATTGTTATATTATTGCATTTGTTATATGTAGTGGCATCAAATTGTTGCCAAGTGTAAGC
>JARBWK010000527.1:0-29330 GCA_030556195.1 Anolis apletophallus | reverse complement strand
TGTGTCCTCAGAGTTAAATACTATTATTCCTGAAGAAGGCAAGGCCCAAGGTGACCGGGTGACCAGGAGGGCCCCGTGAGTGCTGCTCCCTCCTCGCCAGGTGGAGTCTCTCCTCTGAACTGACCCTTGGCAGGAACCTTCCCAGACTGGCCGTTAGCCCCGCCCCTTTCCTGCTGCCGCCTGGAGAGCTGTGTCGCTATGGCAACGCCTGGGCCTCAGGCCTAGTCCCTCCAGTTAGCCAAGGCTTCTCTCTCTCCCAATCTCCATCCACAGGCCTCAGACCCACGTGACGACCACTAGGCCTTTCGTGACAGGCCCCAATCCATGGGGAGTCCAGGCCCTCCCTCCCTCCCTCTTCGGCCCTTTAGAGAAGGAATGGGATGAAGACTCACCGGAAGGAGAGGAAGGAGGAGAAGAGACAGGCTGCAGAGAGGAAGAGGAGGAGGAGGCCAAAGGGGCAAACTCTCCTCTTCTGTCCCAGAAAGGAAGGCGGAAGAGGAGGGAGTTTGTACCCAGAGTGAGAGGATTTGAAATGGTGGGCTGACTGGAGAGAGAGAGAGATGGGTAATCAGCCGATTGGCTGCGTGTACCAGGGCCAGGGTTCTGATTGGCTGCTGCCTCTGCCTGGCTGCTGAGGCCAAGAGTTCCAACTGCCGTTCTGCCCTTTGTGAGGAAACGTGGCTGGCTGCCCACGGCCTTGGAGCCTTTTGATACTTTGGAGGCCGGAGGCACGTTGGAGTTGCCCACTTCTTGCCCACGAGAGGGAGATTTAGTGTCTGTCCGTCCGTCCATCCCTTCTTCATTTAAATGCCATCTGTTCTGTTCTGTAGTTTCACGTCTTGTCAGGAGAGAGATTTCCACCTTTTATGAGCAAAGCTGGATGTTGTTCTTGTCTGAGTCCAAAATGGAGCCCATGAACAAGCTCTTCCCTCCATTTCCCCCCAACTTGGGTAGTGTTTCTTCTTCCAAAAAACCATACACAGAAGCAGAGCCAGGTGGTGCTGGGCTCTCCTTCCACTTAGGCCTCGGCTTCTCCAAGCTCCAGGCCCACTCTGACGCAGAGAGTTCCATTATTGAACAGCTCTCATGGTCAGAAAGTCTTTCCTCATGTTCAGGTGGAATCACCTTTCCTGTATTTTGAAGCCATTGCTCCATTGCATCCTAGTCTCCAGGGTAGCAGAAAACAAGCGTGCTCCCTCCTCCCTCTCATGTAATTATACATGGCTATCACGTCTCCTCTCAGTCCCTCTTCTGCAGGCTTAACATGCCCAGATCTTTAAGCCGCTCCTCATAGGGCTTGTTCTCCAGACCCTTGACCATTTTAGTCCCAGTTCAGGTGGGAGCCCCTCCCTCAGCACCCACTGTTGCTCTGGGACCAGAGTGAAGAGAGGGGCCAGGAAGACCGTGCCACCTTGTCTCCTGCACTCTGCTAGAAATATAATATATTGTGTACACATATAATATTGATAATATTATAATGTGACACAATATAACACTAATAATAATATTGTATTTTAATTGTATATTTTATATTACGTGTAATATTACTAATAATATTACAGTATAATGGTACAGCACAATATTTATTTTATTTATTAATTATTTATCAATTATTTGGTTTTATACTCCGCCCCTCCCTGCAGGCTCGGGGCGGGTTACAACACATAAAACGGGCAGCGTGGAACAACATGCAGCCCTACAATAAAACAATTAAAACATTTAAAAATTACATGTCACAGCGTAGTAAAGAGGAGACACAGAGGTGGCTTGGGTCTGGAAGTTATGCTATCATCGGCCGGTCTGGGACCTAGCCGAAGGCTGATCTAAATAAAGCAGTTTTACAGGCCCTCCGAAAGGGAATCAGCTCTGAGATGGCTCGAATCTCCCTGGAAGGGAATTCCAGAGCCCTGGAGCTACCACCGAAAAGGCCCGTTGCCTAGTTGTGGACAGATGGCAGGAGCGGATTGATGGAATCAAAAGCAGATTTTGTTCTGCTGAGCGGAGTGGTCTCGGGGAATAGATGGGGCAAGGCGGTCCTCGGGTACGCAGGCCCTAGGCCGTGCAAGGCCTT
Source organism: Anolis apletophallus (assembly GCA_030556195.1). NCBI lineage: Eukaryota > Metazoa > Chordata > Lepidosauria > Squamata > Anolidae > Anolis > Anolis apletophallus. Next base: position 27,259 of record JARBWK010000527.1, on the reverse strand, counting down.
AAGGTCAGCACCAACACCTTGAATGCGATTCGGCACTCAATAGGGAGCCAGTGCAGTTGCTGGAGAATGGGAGTGATGTGCTCCCTTACTGGCGTTCCGGCCAGCAGGCGAGCAGCGGCATTCTGCACTAGCTTGAGTTTCCGGAGCGTCGCCAAGGGAAGGCCAACGTAGAGGGCGTTACAGTAATCCAGCCTCGAGATGACCGTCGCTTGGATCACCGTGGCCAGGTCGTCCCTGGACAAGTAGGGGGCCAGTCGCCTAGCCTGTCATAGGTGAAAGAACGCCACCCTGCTGACCGAGGAGACCTGAGTCTCCATGGTCAGCAGGGGTTCGAGCTGAACACCTAGGCTCTTAACAAGGGGTGACGGGCTTAAACGCTCGCCATCCAGGGTAGGCAACCGGCACTCATCCAGCCCAGGCCGGCCGGGCCACAAGATCTCCGTCTTCGACGGATTCACCTTCAGCCGGCTGGCACGCAGCCAACCAGTCACGGCCTCCAGGCATTGATGGAAACAATCGGGTACAGTGTCCGGCCTGCCGTCCATTCTCAGCAAAAGCTGGGTGTCATCTGCATACTGATAACACTCCAGACCAAGGTCGCGCACCAGCTGGGCCAGGGGGCGCATCGACACGGTGAATAATCAGGGGGCTAGGCTGGCACCCTGGGGGACCCCACAATTAAGGGGTAGGCTCCCAGAGACCTCCCGCCCTCCACACGCTGTCCCCGGCCCTGGAGGAAGGAGGCCACCCATTTAAGGGCAGTCCCCCTAACCCCAGAACCGGCTAAACGGTGGGTTAACAAGGTATGATCTACGATGTCAAACGCTGCTGTCAGATCTAACAAGACAAGCAGGGCTGACCCGCCCTGGTCAAGCTGGCGGCGAAGTTGGTCTGTAATGGCGACAAGCACGGTTTCCGTCTCATGCCCAATACGGAAGCCGGACTGGAAGGGATCAAGTCCAGCTGTGTCTTCTAAGAACCGCTGCAGCTGATCCGCTGCTGCCCTCTCAATCACCTTGCCTAAAAAAGGCAAGTTGGAAACTGGCCTGTAATTGGAGGGAGCCGAAGGTCTAAGTTCGGCTTCTTCAGCAGCGGTCTTACCATTGCCTCTTTACCCCCTGGGAAGACTCCTTGCTCAAGGGAGCTATTTATGATCGAGCCCAGGGGGCCTCGTAGCCCCTCCCGGCAGGATCTAATCAGCCAGGAGGGGCACGGGTCGAGGGAGCAAGTAGTTGGCCTAGCTGCAGCGAGTAACTTATCGACAGCTGCTGCATCCAGCAGATGGAAACGGGTGAAGGTGGGCCCGCCGAGTGGCGGCGGAGTCTCGAGTTCATCAACTGTATCAAGAGTGGCAGGGATATCCCGGCGGAGAGAGGAAATCTTGTCAGCAAAATAGTTCTGAAAAGCCTCAGCTGTTGGGGCCAATCCCCTATCGTTTGGGACAGTCAGAATTGTTGTCAGTGATCGAATTATCTTAAATAATAACATTAAATAATGTTAATATTGTGCTGTGTAATTGATATAAATAAAATGTAACGTTCGTTTGTGGGACTGACATAAGTCAAACACGAATGGGCGAATTGTCACAAAATTGGGACACTATCCCCCTAATGACCATCCCTCATAAAACCCTTCCAGAAAACAGCAAAAAGGAGTTAAAAAACCAAACAAGCTAGACGATTGATTGATTGATTGATTGATTTTATTATTTATGAGTCGCCCTCCACGTCAGTGCTCCGGGCGACTTACACATAAAACACATAAAACAGTTCAATAGTTAAAGCTAAAAGAATAGGAAATTAGTTAAAATAGTTCCAGTAACTCAGGCTAAGTCTGGGAGGTGACCTTAGCCGTAAGCCTTTCGGAAGAGCCAAGTCTTCAATGCGGTCAGGAACTGGGGCATGTCCCGGATAGCTCTCTGCTCCGCCGGCATCAGGTTCCAAAGAACAGGGGCCGCGATGGAATAGGCTCTCCGTCTTGTGATGTCGAGGCGGGCCTCACTCACACCTGGAATGCGGAGAAGGTCCCTGTTCACTGAACGCGGCGACCTTAAATGGACTGGTTCGGACAAGCGGTCTTTTAAATAAGCTGGGCCGGCGCCATGGAGGGCCTTAAAGGTAAGCGACAAGATCTTGTGGATGGCTCTGAGCTCGACTGGCAGCCAGTGCAGGCGCTGTAGAGATGGCGCGATATGGCATCTCAGCGGTGTCCCGGTGAGGAGTCTGGCAGCTGCATTCTGCACTAGCTGGATTTTACGAGTGGTTGACTGCGGCACCCCCACGTACAAGGCATTACAGTAGTCAGCCACGATGTCACTGTGGCATGGACCACCGTAGCCAGCGCATCTGATGGGAGGTAAGGTGCCAGTTGACGTGCCTGGCGTAGGTGGAAGAAAGCTCCCTTACGCGCAGCCTGGGCCTCCAGTGAGAGACTCTCACTGGAGGCCCAGGTTGCTGCGACAAGTAAGGGAGCTTTCTCCACCTACGCCAGGCACGCCAACTGGCACCTTACCTCCCATCAGATGCGCTGGCTACGGTGGTCCATGCCACAGTGACATCGTGGCTGACTACTGTAATGCCTTGTACGTGGGGTCTAGTATCACACCGAGACTCTTCACCGACGGGGCCGGGATCAGCGGCTCTCCCTCAAAGAGAGGCAGCGGAATGGGTGGCTCTGGGCGTCCCGGCCATAGAATCTCAGTCTTTGATGGATTGATCTTGAGTTTATATGAGCGGAGCCATCTGGTCACTGCCTCTAGTCCTTGTCTGAAATTCTCAGGCACCGATGTTACGCCTGGCTCAAGCTTCAGCAGGAGCTGGGTGTCATCTGCATATTGATAGCACCCAAATCCAAAACTTCTGGCTATGCTTGCCAAGGGTTGGACGTAGATGTTAAAAAGCGTTGGTGACAAAATGGCGCCCTGGGGGACTCCACAGTCCAGAGTGGATTTCTTGGACGCTTGGCCTCCCCACTCAACACGCTGCGAACGGCCCCGCAGGGAAGGAATCGAACCAGGCCAAAGCTGTGCCTTGAATCCCAATGGCTGATAGTCGCCGCAACAGCAAGTCATGGTCCACCGTGTCGAACGCCGCGGTGAGGTCAAGCAGCACCAGGATAGCCGAACCTCCCTTCTCCAATTGGTGGCGGATGTCGCCCGTAATGGCCACCAGGACGGTCTCAGTCCCGTGTCCGGTGCGGAAACCCGATTGGCAGGGGTCCAGGCTTCCTGAGGTTTCCAGGAATTCCTGTAATTGGATCGCTGCTGCCCGTTCAATCAGTTTCCCGAGGAAGGGTAGATTTGAGACCGGACGGTAGTTCGCCGGCACCGCTGGATCCAGATTCGCCTTCTTCAGCAGCGGGCGGACTCTAGCCTCCTTCAGCGCATCGGGAAAGACTCCCAGCTCCAATGAGTGATTTATCAACCCTGTCAGAGTGGCCAAAAGGCTCCCCGCACAGGACTTAATCAGATGGGACGGGCACGGGTCTGTAGAGCAAGTGGTTGCCCTTGCTGCGGCCAGGATTTGATTAATCTCCTCTGAATTCAGGGCCTTGAACTGGTCGAGTTTCAAGCTAGGCGATGGAGCTGGGTCCTTACCCATCCCGCTCCTCTCTTCAGGTATAGAGGGTAAATCACGCCTAAGGGCAATTATTTTCTCAGTGAAGAAATCTTGAAATTCTTCCGCTGAGATAGCTGAGTTTTCATTGTCCCTCGGCAGTGAGTTGGGCATAGCTAGGTCTCGAACGATCTTAAAGATCTGTGCTGGGCGCGATCTTGCCGCCGCTATTAAGGAGGAGTTATAGGTCTTCTTGGCCTCTTTGACCGCCCGTTCATATGACCTGCGCATGTCTCTGAAGGCTGATCTCGACGTCTGAGTTGGTTTCCGACGCCACGCGCTCTCCAGCTGCTTCCGCCTTCGCTTCCAAGCCTAAGAATTAGAGCAGTGGGTTAAAGCACTGAGCATTTGAACTTGCTGACCTTATTGTTATCTGGATTTCTAAATATTTTACTTCAGTTGATTTCAAAGTCTCTGGATTCTTCTTCACAAAACTATGGATTCTGAGGCATCAGCTGGATGGATCGGGGGCGGGGGCTGAATGGGAGCTCAATGGCAGGCCAGGGGAGGCCAGGTGGGCCTGGAGGCTGGAGAAGCAGAGGCCCCAGTGGAAGGAGGGCCTGGCATTACCTGGCTCTGAAATAAATAAATCAGGGGCTTGGTATTTTACTCTCCACTAAAAAGCCTCTTGAATCTTGTCTAATTCTGCCTTTCTTTCACACAGAAAACGTGATTGTTGGCTCAGCTTTTTTGAGCAGAGCCTGTTGAGGGAATTCTTTCCATAGAAAGACGAGCCAGGAAGAGCCTCTTGGATCCAGTTTGCTTCTTTGACAACAGTGCTTCCAACATGGAGAGACCCAGCTCACCTGGACCTGAAGCAGGACTTGGGAGCAGGGCAGCATCTTGGGTAAGAACTACACCTAAGTTCCTGAGTGTGGACCTTTATAGCTCTGACACACAGCACCAGCGCTTCAGGCAGTGCTCCTTCCGAGAGGGTGAGGGGCCCAGAGAGGTTTGCAGCCGCCTCCACTCTCTCTGCCGCCAGTGGCTGAAGCCGGAGCAACACACCAAGGCGGAGATGCTGGACCTGGTGATCCTGGAGCAGTTCCTGAGCATCCTGCCCCCAGAGATGGGCAGCTGGGTCCGAGAGTGTGGGGCAGAGACCTGTTCCCAGGCGGTGGCCCTGGCGGAAGGCTTCCTCCTGAGTCTGGCAGAGGACGAGAAGCAGGAAGGACAGGTGAGGCACTTCCTCTTGGTTTCACTCCCCTTGGGACTGATGGATAGGTTACACGTACATCCTGCCCTCCTTCCAAGATGGGGCCCACGTGAGGGAAAAGCCAGACTCTGCTCCCTCGGCCTCTTTCCCCACCGGCTCTGCCCCTCCTGCTCTCACCTCCAGAGCCAATGTGAGTCAGTTACTCCTCTACTCTAATTTTTGACCTCAAACATTGAAAATGATGAGAGTGGGAGCGTGGCATTTGTTTCAAACTCAGAGTTATTCTTTTTGAAAAGTCCATGCAGTTTCTGCACACAGGTCTAACATTTTCTCCACTCTACTTATGGAATTTTCTGTGTTCTTCCTTGTCCAAAATAACTGCATTGATGTCCAGCCTGATGTCTCTGAATCGGAGGAACGTCCACCAGACACCACCCAGAGCCTCCAGCAGAAGGAGTTCAGTCAGGACGGAGACGGGGCTGCATCCTTGCAAGGTAAGGACGGGCCCTTCTGGGAGTTCCAGTATTTTATGCCAATGCAAATTCCCCTTCTGGGGATTGTAGCACACTCACAATCCGTTTGAGCTAGAGAAGGCATACATGTAGGATCATTTCGGCCTGGAAGGAGTATATATGTATGATTTGGTGGCAAAAGGTGTGATTTGGAGTTTCTTGTTCAATTTCTACATTTGCATACTGTTGGGTGGGACTGAAAGATCAGCCGTACTGTATGTTCCAGGGTGAAACCCAAAGCGAAGATGAGCCCTGAAACTGACCTGGAAAAAAAACAGAAAACGAATAACTTGAGTCCATTGAAATACCAAGCCCAGGAGTCCTTTTAACACTTACTTAAATCAGTCCTTGAGAATACATGGCTTAAACTCTAAAGCGCTAAAACGCTTCTGTCTTTATGGGGTCGTTTCCTCATTGGTTTCTTTTTAGGACCCTTGTTGTTACCTCTGAGACATATTTGTGTGATCACTTTCCGCACCTTGTTATCTCTTTCCTAGAGACTGGAACGATGTTGTTGCCGAATCCTCCGTCGCTCCTTCCGCTTTGTGAGGGAGTGGAAGTGAACCAGGTGAGCAGAAGGATTCCTGGGAGAGGAGGGCGGGAGCTGCCTGGGGGCCATTGGTTGCAAGCTCAGCCATCAAACATCCCTTGAAACAGAAAAGATTGAACCAACATCCATGTCAATCATTTCAAAGGATTCTTGTAATTGTTTTCCTTGATGTCCCTGACTTCCCTTCTTTTCCCGCCAGGGCCCAATCGCCTTTGAGGACGTGGATGTCCATTTCTCTTTGGAGGAGTGGGCTCTCCTGGATCCGGGTCAGAAAGCCTTGGACGAGCAGGTCATGGGGGAGATTCGTGGGATGGTGGACTCTCTCGGTAAGGCTCCCTCACTGGGGGATTTATCTTTCCAAATGCAGGATCCCAGTCAGCAGCTTTCTGGTGGAAGTTAGTTCCAAAATAATCCCAATCACTGAGGGTCCTCAAGGCAGGACTCACGTTAGAAATATACGACATACTAATCATATCTGGGTCCCTTAGTCTTTCTGATACAGAGAACAATCTCCCTTCTTTTTCTTTCAGCTGATTTTCTATTTCAAGGTGGCATGTTGTAGAAACTATTGCAGCTTTTCTTCACCTAAACCTCCTTTGGGAACTTTCTTAGGTCCTCTGTATATTTATTCCACCCTAAATGTTAGGAAATAGTTAATATATCCACTGCCACTTCCCTTCATTCTCATATGTGAAGAAGTTGCAGCTCCTGTGTAAAAGTCAGGCAGAATTAGGCAGGTATTGGAACCAGAGCAATTGGGTGAACGAAGGGATCATCCACAGAACGGTGTTTCCAAGAAGTCTCTGTTATTGCGGCAACTGGATGTATCGGCAGCACTTTAAGGAGCTCCATTGGCTGCCGTTCATTTTATCGTCCCAATTCAAGGTGCAGGTTCTCACCTATAAAGCCCTGAACGGTTTGGGACCCACCTACCTGTGTGACTGCATTTCTGTCTACGAACCCAGGCGATCTCTTCGGTCATCTGGAGAGGCCCTGCTCTCACTCCCGCCCCCTTTGCAAGTGTGATTGGTCGGGATGAGGAGCCGGCCTTTTCTGTTGTGGCCCCAACTCTGGAATTCGCTCCCCAGGGATATCAGACAAGCCCCCACTTTGGCAGTCTTTAGGAGGAGCCTGAAAAATGGCTGTTCCCGTGTGCCTTCCTTGAATAAAGGAAACGATGCCTTGCTCTGATCAATTCCCTGCAAAATGTCCTCAGAAGCACATTAACTATCTGTTGGGTTGATCTACCCACATCGTCCTTAAAACCCACCTATTTAGACACAACCTACCTTTGTTCATGCCCAGTGTTTGTTTATTTTAAAATGTTAATATATCACATCTGGCCCGGCCACAAGGTTTTAAACTTTTGGTGTTATTGCTTATATGTGAGTGATATTGATTGTGCTGTTTTATTATTTGCTGCTGTGTTCTTTTTACCGATGTTTTATTGGGTTTGACCTCATGCAAGCCGCCCCAAGTCCCCTTGCGGAGATGGTGGCGGGGTATAAATAAAGTTTTTTTTCATTATTAATAATATTGTGAAATGGGTGGTAGCAAAGTAAAATCTTAGCTAAAGAAAAAGGCAAGCATTTGAATGTGAAAGGGAAATACATCCATTTTCCCAGAAAGGAGACAGATTTTTTTTAACCCTGCTGTTATGTTAGGGTCAAATATGACCCGTTGTGGAAATTGATATTTGTTTATTTATTCATTTTTTGATTTTGAAACTTGTGGTTCCTTCACTTTTCCTAATTTACGGGGTTTATACTAAGGGTACTAAAAATTTTTGTTTCGGTGCTTTACTTTTTGAGATACAGTTTTTTATACACTTGTTATGTTCGGGTCAAAAATGACCCGGTAGCCTTTTATACTAATCTAATACCATATTTTGAGTAAAACAAAGGATTTTTAGTTTATTTTGAGACTACTTATTGCATCTACTATTGTTTATCAAGTTATCTACTTGTGTAACTCCTCCATGCCCTCAGAATAGTACCTTTGTTATGCAAAACCGTAACACAATACTAGCCTCTCCCATTTCCTCAGTCAGAAATTGCTAAGCTGTTGAAGATTGCTGAGTAGTTTCTGGTTATTCAGAGTGACTTTTCTTTCTTTGCCTTTGAATAAATAGATTAGCAGAAACCTTTTGGGGGGAAAACTGATTATTTTTAATTTTTTCTGATTATTTTTTATTATTATTTTTCAAAATGCTTTTATACTGTTAAAATTTATTTTAGTTTTAAGTTAGTTGTACTAATAGTTACCTGAAGTTGTTGTTGATGTTGTTAACTATGATCACACAAAGTATAATAATGCAACAAGTATTCAAAAAGAACTTTTCAGTGGCTCAAAATAACATCCGGGTCAAAAATAACCCGAACATAACAAGTGTAAGTTTTTCCTGACAGAACAGCAGGGTTAAGGTCCTAGATCAGTGTTTCTTAACCTGGGGTTGGGACCCCTGGGGGGTTGTGAGGGGATTTCAGAGGGGTCGCCAAAGACCATCAGAAAACACGCAGTAACCCTTTTGGTAGATATAGCTGAAGATCTCTCTGCCTATCCTTCTCTTCCTTTTTGGTGTTGGTGAACTACAACTCCCAGAATTCAAAAACAGCCCCCCCCCCCCAACCCCACCAGTATATTCAACATGTCCTCAGAGTTAAATACTCCTTGTATTCCTGAAGAAGGCAAGGCCCAAGATGACCAGAGTGACCAGGGAGACCCCGGAGTGCTGCTCCCACCTCGCCAGGAGGAGTCTCTCCTCTGAACTGACCCTTGGCAGGAACCTTCCCAGACTGGCCGTTAGCCCCGCCCCTTTCCTGCTGCCGCCTGGAGAGCTGTGTCGCTATGGCAACGCCTGGGCCTCAGGCCTAGTCCCTCCAGTCAGCCAAGGCTTCTCTCTCTCCCAACCTCCATCCACAGGCCTCAGACCCACGTGATGACCACTAGGCCTTTCGTGACAGCCCCCAATCCACTGAGTCCAGGCCTGGGCCCACTCCGGCCCTCCCTCTCTGGGAAGAGCCATTGTGACTCTGGAAGGAGGGGGAAAGGGCCTCCCTCTCTCCCCCCAAAGCCCTGGAACCAAAGGACTGAAGGTGAAGGCAGAGAGACAGCCATGGAAGAAGTCTTCTGTCTTCATAGGAAAGTCAGCCAGACCTCTTCTCTCCCGGCCAAACCCTGGCTCCCCAAGCCCACTGGACATGGAGGGGAACCAGCCTGCTATCCAGGGAGCAGGGCAGAAAAGGAATGCTTCAGCCCCCCGGCTTTTTAGTGGGGAGTAAAAAACCAAGCCCCTGATTTATTTATTTCAGAGCCAGGCAATGCCGGGCCCTCCTTCCACTGGGGCCTCTGCTTCTCCAGCCTCCAGGCCCACCTGGCCTCCCCTGGCCTCCCCTTGAGCTCCCATTCAGCCCCAACCCACACTTCATCCCCCCTTGTGATTCCTTCAGCTGGTGCCTCAGGATCCATCGCCTTCCTCGTGAAGAAGAACCCAGAGGCTTTGAAACAAGAGACAAAAATCACATTAGTAAAATATTTGGAAATCCAGATGACAAACAGAAACTGGATTATGTAATAACTTAAGGATGGTGAAAGAAGACCCAGGCAAGCAGGTGAGTGGGAGGGCCGGGGAAAGCCATTGGCCCTCTGCCGACCCCTCTCTCTCTCCTCCAAAGGATCTCCTGGTTGGAAAAGGGACAACCTCTCGGTCCATTGTGCTGACCCCCAATCCCACGTGCACCAGGCCCCCTTTTCTCCAGGGCGCACGACAAAAACAACAGAGGACTAATTATGTGAAGCTATCACACTAAATGCAGTGGCACAGCATACTTCATAAGTTAAACCAAGTGAATACAATCTGCTAGACAGTATCTAAAAGGTTCAGTTCCAAAGTAAAGTAACAGGTACTGCCTGTGCTGTATCCCAGAACCCGTGGGCAGAAGTCTATGCTATGTCTATACACACTGTATTGCAGCTAGATAGCCAATACTAAATAAATGCATATACTCAATTTGAACAATTTAACACCCCATCCAATGTATAGTCCAAACAACTAAAAGAATATGAAAAAATTGTTGTGGCAACCTGGGTGTTTCAAGCGACGGTACATCACGGCAGGTTGCCACTACAATTTTTTCATATTCTTTTAGTTGTTTGGACTATACATTGGATGGGGTGTTAAATTGAGTAGATGCAGCACGTTGAATTTCGTTTAGCATTGCCTATCTAGCTGCAATACAGTGTGTTTAGACATAGCATAGATTACTTGGGTCTGCGCACTGCTGGGCGTTTCTCCCGCAACGTGACATACCGTCATTTGAAAAACCCAGGTTGCTACAACAGTTGAATTTCGTTTAGCATTGGCTATCTAGCTGCATATTCTTTTAGCAGTACCTGTTATTTTCACTTGGTTTAACTTATGAAGGGTGCTGTGCCACTGCATTTAGTGTGATAAGTTTACTGTTGTTTTTGTGTTGTTTGGTAAGGTTGCCCAGTGTTCTTTGGCATGTGGCTCAAGGCCAGGCTCCATCTCCTTTCAAGGAGGAGAGCTTAGAAAGTTGTTGCTTTCCTTGTTCCCAGTCAGTGTGTGTGTCTCCGCGTGTGTGAGGAAGCCAACCTGGGAGGGAATGAGGCCTGGGCCCACTCCGGCCCTCCCTCCGGGTGTTTTGGGCTTCAGCCCCTCTTCGGTCCTTTTGAGAAGGAATGGGAAGAAGACTCTATGGAAGGAGTCCTTTTTACTTTTTGTGTCCTGTTTTTATTGCTGTGCCCTCCCCCCCCTCTTGTTTTTTGCCTTTTTCTTTTCAAATTTTCATACTTTCTTAACCACATTGTTCACCCACTTTCTATGTAAAAACAAACCAAAACAATTGCCCGACCTTTCAGGAGCCTTAAACATTGTAGACCACTATATCCTTCTGGGACGCCTGGCGGGAAGGGGTCTTGGGGGCCCTGTCCTGCCGTGGCTCTGCTCCTTTTAGAGAACCGATCTCAGAAGGTGTTGTTGTCGGACGCTTGCTTGGCCTCGCAGCCATTGTCCTGTGGGTCCCGCAGGGATCAGTACTGTCTCTCATGTTGTTAAACATCTACATGAAGCCGTTCATACCTTCTCCCAGTCAGGGACACCAGGTTTACAGGAGATAAAATAGATATAGCTTTTTTTAACAAAAAAAGCTCTGTGTGGAGAGCAGAGAGAATGCGTGCATGGCAAGAGAAGGGGGAGGCACAAAGAAGCAGTGCACGCGCCTACCTTTCTCTTCCTCGCACCATGCACGCACCCTCTCCGATTTCAATACAGCAACCCTGCTGGAGGGTGCATGCACGGCAATAGTAGGGGGAAGGAGGTGTGCTCCTCCTTCTATGTTATGTCCGTGTGCAAGCACACCTCCGTTCCTCCTTCTTTTGCCACACACACGGTAACTTTTCCAAGTCGGCTTTTATACTACGTGGGGGTGACATGAGAAATACATATTAAAGGAGCAGAAGAGTTGTTAATTGCCTGGAAAGGCACCCAGCGTGTGGCAAGAAGTGAGGGTCCTGGCGTAAAGACAGGGAATTAAAGAAGGGCTTTTTTCAGCCCCACGCCTTCCCACCAGGACCCTCACCTGAGCATAAGCCGAGGGGAACTCTTTCACCCTAAAAAAAGGGCTGAAACACTTGGCTTATACTCGAGTATATGTGGTATGCTCTTTTTAATAAGTGGCATAAGAATCGTATTTAACCCTCTGGAGGATTGTCACAAAGATCCGGCTTTCTGCTGCTCCAAGAACAGGACCCCACCTGAGGGATTTAAACGACAAGAAGGGGACTCTACCAAATCTTAGGCAGAACTTCTCAAAGGGTTCTGTTTGAAATCAGGTATTTACTGCAACGGCAGGACCCTAAGAGCTGTTGGGAACATCCCACTTTGTGTCCCTCGACTGTAGAGGATTCTCCGCCCTTTATTTTCTTCTCAAAATTGGACACACGCTGCCACCAAATATAAAACTCTTCCACATGCTGCCTCCTTAGATGTGTAGTTTGTATGAGAGGCATTCAGAGACTTTTGTTCGATATGAACAAAGAAAGATGATTATTTATTTATTCTGAACAGGCACAAAAGCTTAATGGTTTCGGTAATACTTGTACAAAGCGTTATGGTTTCAGAAGTAGTTCAGTGCTTGAATTACAGGTTCCAGTCAAATCCTGAGAATTACCCACAAAAGCTTACCAGGGGAATGCCAGTCCAGACCCAAAGTCCAGAGAAGCAACAGAATGATCCAAAAACGTCCCAAGACAAACAATAACAAAAAAATCAAAAAAACTGAACAAGACTTCAAAACCACGAAGAAAGTTGTCAAGCCAAACCCAAATGAAAGCCAAAGGAACCACACGTGGTCATCGGGAAACGTTGAAAGTTTAGTCTCCTGCACCAGAATGTCCAGAACCTGCCATTTTCCTGTTGCAAAACATTTTATTAGTTTTGTCCCAGTTCTCTTTAGATGATTTCCCTAAAAACATTTCCCACCTCTGATGGTTCAAAAAGTATGAACCCCGATAAAAACATTTCCCACACTCCTGGCATTAGTATGGCTTCTCTCCTGTGTGGAGTCTTTTGTGCCTCACTAAGTTTGAACTCTGAGTAAAACATTTCCCACACTCCTGGCATTGGTATGGCTTCTCTCCTGTGTGGAGTCTTTTGTGGCTCACCAAGGCTGAACTGTCAGCAAAACATTTCCCACACTCCTGGCATTGGTATGGCTTCTCTCCTGTGTGGAGTCTTTTGTGCCTCACCAAGGCTGAACTGTCAGCAAAACATTTCCCACACTCCTGGCATTGGTATGGCTTCTCTCCTGTGTGGAGTCTTTTGTGGCTCACCAAGGCTGAACTCACAGCAAAACATTTCCCACACTCCTGGCATTGGTATGGCTTCTCTCCTGTGTGGAGTCTTTTGTGGCTCACCAAGGCTGAACTCTGAGCAAAACATTTCCCACACTCCTGGCATTGGTATGGCTTCTCTCCTGTGTGGAGTCTTTTGTGTGGAGAACTCTTTCCCACACTTGGCATTGGTGGCTTCAGTCTTTTGTGGCTGAACTCACAGCAAAACATTTCCCACACTCCTGGCATTGGTATGGCTTCTCTCCTGTGTGGAGTCTTTTGTGGCTCACCAAGGCTGAACTCAGAGCAAACCAAATAGCACACTCCTGGCATTGGGATGGCTTCTCTCCTGTGTGGAGTCACTCCATTTCTCACACTCCTGGCATTGGTATGGCTTCTCTCCTGTGTGGAGTCTTTTGTGCCTCACCAAATGTGAGGCGTGTGTGGAGTCTTTTGTGCCTCACCAAGGCTGAACTCACAGCAAAACATTTCCCACACTCCTGGCATTGGTATGGCTTCTCTCCTGTGTGGAGTCTTTTGTGGCTCACCAAGGCTGAACTCTGAGCAAAACATTTCCCACACTCCTGGCATTGGTGTGGCTTCTCTCCTGTGTGGAGTCTTTTGTGGCCAACCAAGTTTGAACTCTGATTTGCTGATATTTTCCATTTACAATGGCTTTTCCCAACACTGAGTGTCTTGTGAAGTTTGAGTCCCATATTTTGGGTAAAACACTGCCCACACACATTGCATTTGTAGGGCCTTTCTCTGGCAGAAGCTCCATCTTCTCTGTGGGTTTGCTGGCATCTAGGGAGGCCCCCCTTGTGTCCCAAATGCTTCCTGTGTTTGGTGTTCCAGTTATCTGCTGTGAAGAAGGACAGAAACAGTGTGAGTGACAAGGACTCTCGGGAATTGGTATAAGAAGGAGATTGAAATGATCCTTAAACAACACAGAAAAGGAAGAAAATATATATGTGGCCGGGCCAGATGTAATATATTCAAATTTTAAAATAAATAAACACTGGGCATGAACAAAAGTAGGTTGTATCTAAATAGGTGGGTTTTAAGGATGATGTGGGGAGATCAACCCAACAGACAGTTAATGTGCTTCTGAGGACATTTTGCAGGGAATTGATCAGAGCAAGGCATAGTTTACTTTATTCAAGGAAGGCACACTGGAACAGCCATTTTTCAGGCTCCTCCTAAAGACTGCCAAAGTGGGGGCTTGTCTGATATCCCTGGGGAGAGAGTTCCAGAGTCGGGGGCCACCACAGAAAAGGCCGTCTCCCTCGTCCCCACCAATCGTGCTTGCAAAGGGGGGCGGGAGCGAGAGGAGGGCCTCTCCAGATGATCCAAGAGATCGCCTGGGTTCATAGACAGAAATGCGGTCACGCAGGTAGGTGGGTCCCAAACCGTTCAGGGCTTTAAAGGTGAGAACCTGCACCTTGAATTGGGACCATAAAATGAATGGCAGCCAATTGAGCTCCTTAAACAGGGGGGTTGACCGCTCCCTGTAAGTCGCTCCAGTTAGTAATCTGGCTGCCGCCCGTTGGACCAATTGAAACTTCCGGGCCGTCTTCAAGGGCAGCCCCACGTAGAGTGCATTACAATAATCCAATCTGGAGGTGACTAAGGCGTGGACCACCGTGGCCAGATCCAACTTCACAAGGTACGGTTGCAATCATTCCCTCCTTTTTATTTCTCTCCCTAACCTCCAGTTCTCTCTCCCCATGCTCAGTTAAGGTTGGATTTTTCTGCTCCGACGTAGAAGGTCCCATATCTTATTTCCTAGTGCTGCAGAGATTGTTACGGTTTTGCCTGACAAAGCCGGAAAGATACAAGATAGTGACTGTAAAGAAAAAGGGAGGACAAGGATGGGAGGCAGAGAAGGGAACAAAAGAAGAAGGAGCGTCTGCAGAACTCAGCCAGACATCCACGTAACACCACACCGGAGAGAGCGGAGATTGCCTCCTCACCATCCCGGTTTGTGAGGAGTGAGGAGACTGTGCACCAGAGGGAAGAGCTGCCGATAAATCCAGTTGCCGCAATAACAGGGACTCCTTGGAAACACCGTTCTGTGGACGGTCCCTTCGTTCACCCAATTGCTCTGGTTCCAATACCTGTCTAATTCTGCCTGACTTTTACACGGGAGCTGCAATTTCTTCACATATGAGAATTAAGGGAAGTGGCAGTGGATATATTAACTATTTCCTAACATTTAGGGTGGAATAAATATACAGAGGACCTAAGAAAGTTCCCAAAGGAGGTTTAGGTCAAGAGAAGCTGCAATAGTTTCTACAACATGCCACCTTGAAATAGAAAATCAGCCGAGAGAAAAAGAAGGGAGATTGTTCTCTGTATCAGAAAGACTACATATTATTAGTATGTTGTATATTCCTAACATAAGCCCTGCCTTGAGGACCCTCAGTGATTGGGATGATTTTGGAACTAACTTCCACCAGAGAGCTGCTGACTGGGATCCTGCATTTGGAAAGAGAAATCCCCCCAGTGAGGGAGCCTTACCAAGAGAGTCCACCATCCCACGAATCTCCTCCATGACCTGCTCGTGCAAGGCTTTCTGACCCGGATCCAGGAGAGCCCACTCCTCCAAAGAGAAATGGACATCCACGTCCTCAAAGGCGATTGGGCCCTGGTGGGAAAAGAAGGGAAATCAGGGAAATCAAGGAAAATAATTACAAGAATCTTTTTGAAATAATTCATGTTTCTGTTGGTTCAGTCTTTTCTGTTTCACAATGGCTTCAAACTACAGGAAAGGAGATTCCACCTGAACCTGAGCAAGACCTTCCTGACTGTGAGAACTGCCCTGGAGTCTGGTGGAGGCTCCTCCTTTGGCTGCTTTTAAACAGAGGCTGGGTGACCATCTGTCGAGGGAGACTTCGGTCGAAACGAGTCCAGAGCAATTCCGGGGTATTTACTCCCTCGTTGGTCCTTCCACCAGTGGCCTCAGACGTTTCCTCGCCTCTCGGAGTTGGGGCACACAGGGGCTGTTGATCTTGGCTGCCTTTCCGGCCTACTATCCTGCATTTTCGGCGTTCCCCAAACACCCAGCGCCTCCTGTTTTCCCTTCTCCGTCTGCCGCTGCCAAACCCTGGCCTCACGGCCCGATATTTTCCTTTGGGAAGAACACCACTTTGTTTTGAAGCGGCTGCGACTTCGCCTGGAGCCCTCTCCCCGCCTGGCGCATCCCACGGGTATTTCCCGCTGACATTGTGCTATTCCTGCCTGGGACTACACAGGATATCATTACGAGTGACTATAACTTGATTTATACATTATTTCATGTGTGTAGTGTTCTATTGTTAGAACGGGGGGGATTCCTGGGCGTTTTCCAGACACCAGTGTGTATGCTATTTGGATTTAAAGCATTATATGATACATTTACGCATTTTGTGTCTATCTTTCTTTGCATTTCATGTATATTACCTATAGGGTGTTCCAAAGTGGTTTACTCTTGTGACCAATGGCCCCCAGGCAGCTCCAGCCCTCCTCTCCCAGGAATCCTTCTGCTTACCTGGTTCAGTTCCACTCCCTCACAAAGCGGGAGAAGCAACGGAGGATTCGGCAACAACATCGATCCAGCTTCTAGGAAAAAGATAACAAGGTGCAGACAGAGTTTTAGAGTTTAGGCCATTTATTCTCAAGCAGTGATTTAAGGAGCTTGTGTTGGAAGGAGTCCTGGGCTTGGTAGTTCAATGGACTCAAATTATTCTTGGTTGTCTGTATGTCTTCCAGCTCAGTTTCAGGGCTCATCTTCGCTTTGGGTTTCACCCGGGAACATACCGTATGGCTGATCTTTCAGTCCCACCCAACAGTATGCAAATGTAGAAGTATATCTATAAAGAAAACTATAGATAGAAAACTCCAAATCACACCATTTGCCACCAAATCATACCTATATACTCCTTACAAGCCGAAATGATCCTACATGTATGCCTTCTCTAGCTCAAACAGATTGTGGGCGTGCTACAATCCCCTGAAGGAAAATTTGAATTGACACAAAACACCAAAATTCGCAGAAGGGTTCCTCCTTACCCTCTAAGGCTGCAGACCCATCTCCTTCCGGATTGAGTTCCTTCTGCTGGAGGCTCTGGGTGGTGCCCGAGTGAGATTCAGGGACATCGGGGTGGACTTCAATGCAGTTATTTTGCGCCTGGAAGAACACAGAGTATTCCAGAAGTAGTATGAATTTTTTTTAAACCACAGAGCTATTTTCAAAAAACGTGCCAAGACATACGGATGTCCCTCAAAATGGCCAGAATGAACTGAGCTCACCGTCTGCTCTTCCTGCGTCTTCTCTGCCTGGCTCAGGAGGAAGCCTTCTGCCAGGGCCACCGCCTGGGAACTGGTCTCTGCCCCACATTCCCTCACCCAGGACGACATCTCGGAGGGAAGGAGAGCCAGGAGCTGCTCAAAGACCACCAAGTCCAACATCTCCGCCTTGGTGCGCCTTTCTGGTTGGAGCCACTGGCGGCAGAGAAGGTGCAGCCGGCTGCAAACCTCCCGAGGTCCTGACGTCTCCCTGGAGCCAAAGTCCCTGAATCGCTGGCATGGGGAATCTGGAGTGAGCCCTTCCTCTGGCAGGCTCTCCTGGGTGGCTCTCTCCTCGAATGCTCCACTCGGCTTGGCCTGAATGAGGGAAGGGCCTTTTCCCAGGCTGGGCTCAGAAGAGTCTTTCCCTCCCATCTTCTCAGGAAGACCTTGCGCTGTTGCCAGGATCTCCTGCAAGGCAAAAACATTGGGGAAATGACTGAGGGTAGAAAGAAAGGGGCAGGAAAAGCAAGCAAGATGTTTGATGGGATAGAAAGAAAATGGGGAAAACAACCCCAGTCCCATTTTAGCATATCTCTGTGGCCATAAATGATGCTGCTTTTCAGTCCTTTTCCACCACTTACAAGATATTTCGGTGTCCAGAGCAAACAAGGCAGCACCTACTTATGCTTGGGATAAACTCTAGTTCACACCAGCAGTTCCCAAACCTTTTTGCTCAAAGAAACCTTTCAGAAGATTTCTTTTTCTTCTTCTTCCGCGAAACCCTAACTCTGTCCCTAAGTATTGTGAACCCGCAAAGTTATTCCTTTTTTCATCTATTCCTATTGGCTGAGTGTTTTGTACAATGTAGTAAGTTTAGAAAGTAAGAGAAAACAATGTATTGTTGAAGGCTTTCATGGCCAGAATCACTGGGTCCCTGTAGGTTTTTCGGGCTGTATGGCCATGTTTGAGGAGAGAAAAGGTTTTAAATACAGCGACAAAGCTTTAGTTTGGTACAGGAAGTTTTTGAATTCACAGCTAAAGTGATGAACAAACCTGTTTCATTTTGTTTGGAGACTGGGCTCTATGTCCAGCAGCTGAATATAATAATAATAATAATAATAATAGCAACAACAACAACTTCTCCCCATTGGATGACTTCAAAGCAGTTATTTTGGGCCTGGAAGAGCACAGAGTATTCCAGAAGTAGGATGGAGAAAGATCAGAGTCAACATATTTAAGTAGAGTAGCAACTGAGCTCACAGTGGATCTGGAGGTGAGAGCAGGAGGGGCAGAGCGGGTGGGAAAAGAGGCCGAGGAGCAGAGCCTGGCTTCTCCCTCACATGGGCCCCATCTTGGAAAGAAGGCAGGATGTACGTGTAACCTATCCATCAGTCCCAAGGGGAGTGAACCCAAGAGGAAATGCCTCACCTGTCCTTCCTGCTTCTCGTCCTCTGCCCGACTCAGGAGGAAGCCTTCCGCCAGGGCCACCGCCTGGGAACAGGTCTCTGCCCCACACTCTCGGACCCAGCTGCCCATCTCTGGGGGCAGGATGCTCAGGAACTGCTCCAGGATCACCAGGTCCAGCATCTCCGCCTTGGTGTGTTGCTCCGGCTTCAGCCACTGGCGGCAGAGAGAGTGGAGGCGGCTGCAAACCTCTCTGGGCCCCTCGCCCTCTCGGAAGGAGCACTGCCTGAAGCGCTGGTGCTGTGTGTCAGAGCTATGGAGCTAGAAAGGTCCCAGGATGCTGCACTGCTCCCAAGTCCTGCTTCAGGTCCAGGTGAGCTGGGTCTCTCCATGTTGGAACCACTGTTTGTCGAAGAAGCAAACTGGATCCAAGATGCTCTTCCTGGCTCGTCTTTCTATGGAAAGAATTCCCTCAACAGGCTCTGCTCCAAAAAGCTGAGCCAACAATCACACTTTCTCTGTGAAAGAAAGGCAGAATTAGACAACAAGATTTAAGAAGCTTTTTAGTGAGGAGTAAAAAACCAAGCCCCTTATTTGTTTGTTTGTTTGTTTGTTTCAGAGCCAGGTAATGCTGGGCCCTCTTTTCACTGGACTCACCTGCCCTCCCATTGAGCTCCCATTCAGCCCCCCCCCCCCTCAACTGATGCCTCCTGACCCATCGGCTTCCTTGTGAAGAAGAACCCAGAGACTTTGAAATCAACTGAAGTAAAATATTTAAAAATCCAGATGACAAACAGAAACATATTTAAAAATACAAGGGGGGGGACCCAGGAAGGCAGGTGAGTGGGTGGGCCGGGGAAAGCCATGGGCGCCTCTCTTCCTGCCTCTCTCTCCTTCAAATGAAGGACCCCCCCGATGCTCTGTGGTGCTGACCCCCAATCCCACGTGCACCAGGCCCCCTTTTCTCCAGGGCGCACGTGGCTCAAGGCCAGGCTCCATCTCCTTTCAAGGAAGGAAGAGAGCTTAGAAAGGGGTTGCCTTCCTTCCTCTCGGTCAGTGTGTGTGTCTCCGCGTGTGTGAGGAGGCCAACCTGTGTGTGGAACAGGCCTGGGCCCACTCCGGCCCTCCCTCCGGGTGTTTTGGGCTTTGGCCCCTCTTCGGCCCTTTGGAGAAGGAATGGGAAGAAGACTCACCAGGAGGAGAGGAAGGAGGAGAAGAGACAGGCTGCAGAGGACTCAGAGTGTGAGGATTCGAAATGGTGGGCTGACTGGAGGGAGAGGTGTCAGCAGCCGATTGGCTGAGTGTGCCAGGGCCCAGGGTTCTGATTGGCTGCTGCCTCTGGCTGGCTGCTGAGGTCAACAGTTCTAACTGCTATTCTGCCCTCACTTCTATTGCTTCAGACTTGCCACTGAAGTCAAAACAGAACGACTGAGAATCTCTTTCTTCGAGCAGACTAGACTGTTTATTTATTTATTTATTTATTACTAGCCATCCCGTCACGCGTTGCTGTGTATGTGTTTTGTGTGTGTGTATGCGTATATGTGTATGTATATTTGTGTATATGTGTATATATGTGTGTTTGTGTATATATGTGGTTTTGTGCATGCGTTGTAATCTGGGTTTTTTGGGCTTTTAAAGTCTCTTCTGCTGTGTTGTTTTTATGAGCGACGGTCACTTGTGGGCCTGAGAGGTGTCTTGTGTCCAAATTTGGTGTCAATTCGTCCAGTGGTTTTTGAGTTATGTGAATCCCACAAACAAACATTACATTTTTATTTATATAGATTTATTAACCATATTTATATACCGCCTTTCTCAGCCCGAAGGCGACTCAGGGCGGTTTACAAAAGGCACAATTCGATGCCTGCAACAACATTAATTTTTTTTTAGCATAAGTAACATTAGATAAAATAAAACAAAACCGATAAAAGTATAAATCCTCAGCGTCTCATTACTAAAATCGTTACCCAATCGCACTGTCCAGTCGCTCCGAAGATCAGAGTTTGTCTGCTACACTGCATTTGGGAAAGCTTGCTCAAAAAGCCAGGTTTTAACTTTTTTTGTGGGATGTTAGGAGGGTGGGGGCCGATCTGATATCCCTAGGGGGGGCGTTCCATAGCCGAGGGGCCACCGCTGAGAAGGCCCTGTCCCTCGCTCCCGCCAACCGAATCTGTGAAAAAGGTGGGACAGAGACCAGGGCCTCCCCAGAAGATCTTAAGGTCCTAGATCAGTGTTTCTCAACCTGGGGGTCGGGACCCCTGGGGGGGGGGTCACAAGGGGATTTCAGAGGGGTTGCCAAATACCATCGCAAAACACATAGGAAGCCTTTTGGTAGATGAGGCTGAAGATCTCTCTGCCTGTCCTTCTCTTCCTTTTTGGTGTTGGTGAACTACAACTCCCGGAATTCAAACACAGCCCCCCCCCCCAACCCCACCAGTATTCAACATTGGCCGTGTCAGTAGTGTGTCCTCAGAGTTAAATACTATTATTCCTGAAGAAGGCAAGGCCCAAGATGACCCGAGTGACCAGGGAGACCCCGGAGTGCTGCTCCCACCTCGCCAGGAGGAGTCTCTCCTCTGAACTGACCCTTGGCAGGAACCTTCCCAGACTGGCCGTTAGCCCCGCCCCTTTCCTGCCACCGCCTGGAGAGCTGTGTCGCTATGGCAACGCCTGGGCCTCAGGCCTAGTCCCTCCAGTCAGCCAAGGCTTCTCTCCATCCCAACCTTCATCCACAGGCCTCAGACCCACGTGATGACCACTAGGCGTTTCGTGACAGGCCCCAATCCACTGCGAGTCCAGGCCTGGGCCCACTCTGGCCCTCCCTCCCTCTGTCTTTGTCCCTTTGGAGAAAGAAAGAAAGAAAGAAGGCCTGGGATGAAGACTCACCAGAAGGAGGAGAGGAAAGAGGAGAAGGGAGAGGCCAGAGGGGCAAACTCTTCTCTTCTCTTCTGTCCCAGTTGGGCAAGGAAGGGTGAAGGGGAGGGTGTTTGGAGGAAGAGTCCAAAGTGGCTGATGGGCCCAGAGTGTGATGATTTGAAATGGAGAGAGAGAGATGTGTCAGCAGCCGATTGGCTGAGTGTGCCAGGGGCCAGGGTTCTGATTGGCTGCTGCCTCTGGCTGGCTGCTGAGGCCAAGAGTTCCAACTGCCGTTCTGCCCTTTGTGAGGAAACGTGGCTGGCTGCCCACGGCCTTGAAGCCTTTTGATCCTTTGGAGGCCGGAGGCACGCTGGAGTCGCCCACGTCTTGCCCACGAGAGGGAGATATAGTGTCCGTCCGTCCCTTTCTCATTTAAATGCAGTCTATTCTATATGGTAGTTTCACGTCTTGTCAGGAGAGAGATTTCCACAAAGCTTGATGTTGTTATTCTCTAAGTCAAAAATGGAGCTGATGAACAAGCCCTTCCGTCCATTGTCTCCGGTCCCTGGTTTTCTTAATGCCGAGGTGACCACTGAAGGGGACACCGTGAGCCAACGTTAAGGCGTTGAGGCAATAGGTTAGTGGGACAACTAGCTGTTTTCTCTCTTCCCACAAAACGGTCTCTTTTTCCCTCCTGGCCACTCTATAGAGTTTGTCATTAATGATTGTAAAAAGGCACGGCTCCTCTATCGCAGTCTCCACACTTTCTGGTTCTGCCATCTCCCCAAAACCTTGGGAGTTTCATCTTCTCCCTGTTCCCTCTGGGAACGCTCACCCTGAGCAGCCTCCCATTGCAATGGGGCATCCTTGGCAGCCTCAGCCTGGGTTTCAGGAGCCAGTTCTGAAGGGAAGTCTGAACCGCCCTCTGCTTGCTCTCAGCTCCTTGTAACCACATTGACTTGGTTATAGAGTTTGGCAAGGTCGTTGTCAATAAGGATCGGTAGTTCTAGTTGTCCCATGACACCCATCTGCCATGTTCCCTCATAATGGTGGTACTTTATGGGGAACTCGGCTATTGGCACTTCAAACTGGGGTCCATGGATTTCCTTAATATGGCATTCTCTATCAGGGACTAGCTGTTCCGGCTTTACCAGCTTTGCCTGGAAGCAGGTTCGCCGTTTGGGTGTGATCCTGGACTCATCGCTGAGCCTGGAAACCCAGGTTTCGGTGATGACCAGGGAGCATTTGCACAGTTAAAGCTTGTGCGCCATCTGCGCCCGCACCTTGGGAAGTCTGACTTGGCCACGGCAGTCCACGCTCTGGTTACATCCCGTATAGACTACTGCAACGCACTCTACGTGGGGTTGCCTTTGAAGACTGTTCAGAAGCCTCAAGTGGTCCAGCGGGCAGTAGCCAGGTTTCTAACAGGAGCAGTGCTCATGGAGCATACAACTCCTCGGTTGCACCAGCTCCACTGGCTGCCAGTTTGCTACTGAGCACAATTCAAAGTGCTCACTTTACCGTATAAAGCCCTGAATGTTTCCGGCCCAGCTTACCTGTCCAAATGTATCTCCCCTTACGAACCATTCAGGAATTTAAGATCATCTGGGGACGCCCTCCTCTCGATCCCGCTTTCTTCGCAGGTGCACTTGGTGGGGACGAGGGACATGGCCTTCTCAGTGGTGGCCCCTCGGCTGAGGAACTCCCTTCCCAGGGATATTAGATCGGCCCTTCCCTCCTGACCTTTCAGAAAAGAGTAAAAACCTGGTTCTTCGAGCAAGCTTTTGGTAACACAGCATAATTGGATAAATACAGTATGATGACATAACGAGCACGGTACGGCTTAGACGATGGATAAGGAGTCGCACAGGTAGACATTAAGTATTAAAGTTTTAATTGTTTTATATGGATTTTATTATGTGATATTAAATATTTTAAATTGATATGTATGTTTATGGCATCTAATTGTTACCAATCTGTACGCCGCCCTGAGTCGCCTTTGGGCTGAAAAGAGTGGGATAAAATGTTGTAAGTAAGTAAGTAAATAAATAAATAAATAAATGAGGTGACGTCAGCCCCTGTGTCTCAGTCCCATTACTTTCCCCTCATTGACAGTGGGACTGCCTCCATAAAGTCATGACTGGGCTTTTCTTCCGTGCTCCAAACTCTAAGCCCCTTGGCAGCACTTTCTCTCAGGGCTCTATTTTCAGCCGGTGGTTTTGACTGTTGAACCACCTTGACAGACTTAGGAGGGGCCGCTGGTCTTTTTGCGCTGGTTAGTTTTGGGCACACTGATTTTAGATGACTCTCTTGCTGGAAGTTGAAGCAGATGACACTTCTGGTGGTCTTAAAGAGAGGCCCCGCCTCGTAGGGTCAGCGCTCACGCTTTGAGCCTTCCCTTCAGAGGGCCACTCTCTTGGCTTCTTGGAGGGGAACTGGAAATTGAAATGTCCTCCTTCATCTAACATGGTGACAACTCCTGCTACGATCTTAATTCGCTTGTCTTTTGTGTACCATCTCATTTGGGGTGGTGCCAATCTGTAAAACTGTTCTCTTGTCACGTTCTCTCTCCCTTTGTTCTGCTTCTCTTTCTTCTCTCTCACGTTCTGCCTCCGGCCGAGCTCATTGGATTTTCTCTTCTGCCTCAATTCTTTTCAAGTGTAGCTTTATTTTCAAACTTTCCGTCTCCGCAGAAGCTGCCTGCTCCTGACATGGAGCTTCTCCTGTCTCTCTGCATCCCCATCTTGGGTTCAGCTGACTTTTTGGGCTTTTTTTGGGAGGCATGTTTATGAGGCGTCTGCTTTTACCTCACAAAACCTTCCACAAGCCTGTTCTTTAAGACAATGGATCGGTTTGTTATTCGAATCCTGACACTGCCCACCAATTGCAATAAAGATGGGGGATTATATACTATATATTACTTTGCTGCCACCAATTAGGCTTTCTCCACATTCCATGCATTTATATGGCTTCTCCCCTGTGTGGGTCCGTTCATGTACAGTAAGACAATTTTTCTTTTCAAATTGTTTTCCACACTCCATGCACTGATGTAACTTCTCCCCTGTGCCTGACCTAGGATAGGGAGGTAGGGGACTTGCCATTCTTCTACACTTACTAATAAAATATTATGCCAGGGGTTCACAGATATAACCTCCTGAACAGCAGTTGTTGTATTGCTGTGGCCTTCTCGCTTTCCCAAGCCTCTCTTCTCTCAGCACAATCTTATCCCCCCTTAATTGCGTAGGTATGTAGTTTGAAAGATGTTTTTCTACTCCTTATTTTTTCTTGTTGTCATTGCTGCGTATCTTGAGGTCACTTTGGACCTACAGCACTCCTCGGGCAAAGCTCTCACAAGGTGTTCTTCGCAGAACTTGCTCAGAAGTTACCTGCCAGAGAAATGAGAGGAAAATCTCTTCAGAAGTTGATCAGGGAAAGATCTCAAGGAACATGAAGAGGAAGTCTAGTGCTGTAGCAAACCCAGGGGGAGAGGGAAGGGGCCCATTGCCTGGTGGGAAATACTTTGACACTTGCCCAACAACAAACAATCCCTCCTCGGGTACAAAGGGGACGGGGCCCAAAGATCCTCTGTGTGTGATTTCTCACACTGCAAGGTGTTCAGGGAAGGGCCTTGATAATACTCAGCCAGAGGGGTCCTGGGCCTCCCTCAACTGCAAACTCCAGAATCCTGCAGGAAACAGACACAGGATTTCAAAGGGGAAGCACGCTCTTCTCCTACTTGGAAGGCCAGGCGCTAACTTTTCGGAGGCTAAAGGGGTTCTTCCTCCACGTGGCTTTTTGAGCCTTCTCCTTTGAGTCCACCCTCCCCTCCTTTCTTTGCAGGCCCCTCTGCCCTCCTCTTCCTGCCTCCAGGGGGCGCTTACGTCCTTCCCGCCCTTCCTTTGCTCATGAATGGGGAGCGGTGGATGTGTTGCAGCCACCCCAGGCTTCACGTATTCCCGAAATGTAATTGTTTAGGTTTTACTATTAATGGTTCATGAGTTGTAACTGATTTGAAGAGGAAGGCATAATAATGCAGACCTGGAGACTGGAATGACCTCAACCTCTGCACTGGGTGGGCTTTGGAGCGACGGCAGAAGAGAAGGCCCTCTTTGACACTCTCTTTTTCTAACAGTATTTTTAATGGTTTCAGCTTTACAATATCTGGATTACACTTAGTTTCCGTTGATGCCCAGGAACAGGCCTCAAAACAAGAAAAGACAACAAGAAAAGAAGGGGAGGGGGCTGACGTTGAAAAAAACCCCAAAAGATGGAGCACAAGACCCAAGAAACTGTCCCTAACGGCTTCAATAATAATAATAATAATAATAATAATAATAGTTTGGAGGACTAAACAGGGTCTTACAAAGGGCTGCTTTCCCATTACTACTCTTGTGTTTGGCAATGGGTGCTAATAATAACAACAACAACAACAACAACAACTTTGGTGGACTCTCCTCTCTCTCATTGTCCTCCAATGGTGCCAGGGAAGCCACGAGAGGGTGAGGGCAACGGAGCTGGCCTCCTTCCTTCCTGCCTTCCTTCTTTCTTTGTAGATGTCAGATGCGCCAACTTTATTGATGGTATTTCCAGGAAGTTGGCATCCTCAGACCGTAGTGATCTCGATGGGCAATATGGAGTGAGACGGTCCCTCAGATATGCTGGCCCCAAGCCGTGTAAGGCCTTAAAGGTAAGAACCAACACTTTGAAGGCGACCCGGTGCTCAATAGGCAGCCAGTGCCTCTCCCTCCCCCCCCCCCAAGGCAGCATGCACCCTTGGCCGTGGATCTTATTTTAAGTCTCGTGTCCACAGATTGGGAACCACTAGTTTGAAGCAAGTGTGGATGTTGCAATTAGCAAGCTTGAATAGCATTGAGTGGCTCTGGAGCTGCAAAATCAATACCTCCCAACTGATTGATTTTGTAGCTTCATAGCTACTCAGTGCTACTCACGCTTGCTACCTGCAGCGTTCACACTTGCCTCAACACACAAGGGTCATTTCTCCCACCCTGGGCCTTATTCCACAGGTATAGATACCCCCGCTCTAAGGTAGACGCAGGGAAAGCTGGTTAGGATTGCCCTTCAGCAGCCACCCAGGGCTCGATTCTGACTGGGAGTTCCCAGAGTGAAGCGCAAAGAAACCTGACTGCCTTTGGATGTCGAACCATCCAAGGAATTATTTTGCATGTCGTTCATGCAATTTGGCAGCCCAAACCTCCTCCAAACTCTGCCAGCCTCACTCCCAGGGCACCTGGCATCCCTCAAGCACACCTCGGACTGGAACGAGCACATTTCAAAACATATCAAAACATAGCGTATGACCAGTGCCATGCAAGGGCCCTGAGTTTCCTTCACACACACACACACACACACACACACATCTACGTGTCTATGAATATGTTTCTTTGAAGGGAGGATGGAGGGAGAGAAGGGAAGAAAGGGATGAAGGGCAGAAGGAAGAGCGGAAAAGAGGGAGGAGGAGCAGAAGTGTGGAAGGCAGGCAGGGATGAAGGAAGGGATGAAGGAGGGAGAGAAGGGAGGAAGGAAGGAAGGATGAAGGGAAGAGTGAAGGAAGGAGGGAGGGAGAGAAGGAAGAAAGGGAGGAGCCAATGACACAAACAGTGCAAGCCTCACTCCCGGAGGAGCTGGCATCTGTAAAGCATACTTTTGACACAGGCACATTTGAAAACATAGCATGTGACCCGATTTTCCTTGACACACACACACATCCATCCATCCTTCTATGTGATTGTATGAAGGGAGGGAGGGAGGGAGTAGAGGGATGAAGGGCAGAAGGAAGAGCGGAAGGAAGGGAGGGAGGAGGAGCAGAAGGGCGGAAGGAAGGGATGAAGGAAAGGAGGAAGGAGGAAGACCAGGGATGAAGAAAGGATGAAGCAAAGAATGAAGGGAGGGAGGGGCCAATGACACAAGCAGCAGAAGCCTCACTCCCAGGGCAGCTGGCATCCCTAAAGCACACCTTGGAAGGAAACAAGCACCTTTCAAAACACAGCGTGTGACCAGGCCCCATCCCCGTGCCCTGAGTTTCCTTGAC
>JARBWK010000526.1:0-29368 GCA_030556195.1 Anolis apletophallus | reverse complement strand
CAAAACACTGCTTTCCTCTAAGCCATCATACGCTCAATTATCAAAATCCGTTTTCTTGACAATTCCATGAATGATTACTGACATTAACTTGGAGACTTTCCCCCTCAAAGATGCTTTTATTTAAATGTTTTTTGATCTTCGCTGCTAATGAAACATTAGCCTCTGCCCAATGAACACTGGAAACTTTTGTCAGAGAAGGGCAAGTAATAAAGTTGGGAAAACATAAAGATGAATAAATTATATGGATTAAATTGAGAACAAATATCAGGGCCAAGAAAATAGGTGGCCACATTTTATTTCTTGACAAGTCTGTTACCCTGGAAACAAAAGACCAAATTATTGCTTAAATGTCCCTGTGCCTGTAGATTTAAAGTGATAAAATTGCATAAGATTGCAGCCTATGGAAAACAAGAATGTGGACTGGCAGAGGGCACGGTTCATGAAGCTCCCTGCCCAACTCCGATGGTGCCCCCCCTTCATCCATCTTCCACTGTCAAGAGCTTGGGTGTCGTCCTGGATTCACAGTTGACTCTGGAGGCCCAGATCGCTCATGTGAGTAAGCAGGCCTTTCTCCATCTCCGGCAGGCGAGACAGCTGGCACCTTACCTTTCAGGGGAAGCCTTGGCTATAACCATCCATGCGATGGTCACATCCAGACTGGACTATTGTAACGCCTTGTATGTTGGTCTTCCCCTGTCGACTATTTGGAGGATCCGCATTATTCAGAATGTGGCTGCCAGGCTATTTGCAAAAAACATTTTTGAGATGCCACATAACCAACTCTGTGACACTTGCACTGGCTTCCAACGGAATTCCGGGCCCTGTTAAAGTGGTTGGTTCTGACCTTTAAGGCGCTTTATGGTCAGGGGCCAGCCTATCTCAGAGACCGCCTCTCCCCTCTTCACCGCCAGTGGTTGCCACAACTCCTCCAACTAAACTTACTGTATGTTCCAGGCCCCAGGGAAGCACGCCTCGAGAGCACAAGACGCAGGGCCTTGTAGCAACCCAGCCTCTGTTTCAGCCAGGGGGTGCTGCTCCGGGGGTCCCAATTGCTTTGGACCCAGCTGATGGGGATGCAAGGGATGACGGGCCTGCATCCCCTACTGACGGTCTACAATGGGATGACACCTGGCCTTCTGCTTACTCGGATGATGAAGGCCAGAGAGATTTTGGACCAGATGAATCAGATGATTCCTATGAGAATCCGGGAGGATTTGGTTCACAGGAACGTTTGTTGCCACCAGATGCGGAGGAAGAGATGGAAACTGAAGCAGAGGTATGTTCCCAGGGAGATAGTGAGCCAGATGGTGCCCGGCCTTCAAGGAGCTTCGACCGGAGGAGTAGTATTGTAGCTACGTGTCGAGATTGGAAACGAAGCCTAGAGAGGCGCTGGTCTCACAAAGGTGGGAATTAACTATACACTCTGTGGGAAAGTTCCTCAGTTGGGTGGCCACGTCTTAGCTGAACAGACGTTTCGGCGACCCGCTGTTCCTTGGAGCCAAAGTCTGGCTTGCCTTGCCAAGAAGTGCCAAGAGACCTTGTTTCTTCCATGTACCCTGGATTGCCTTGTTTCACTACGGACAAAGTTTTCTTGCCTTGATTCGCTTTGTTTTTATGGACCTTGCCTTTACATAAGAACATAAGAACATAAGAAGAGCCATGCTGAATCGGACCTCAGCCCATCTAGTCCAGCATTCTGTATCACACAGTGGCCCACCAGTTGTACACGGGGATCTCGAGCAGAAGGGAGGGCAAAACCCTGACCTGCTCCCGACCCCCCACAACCAGTACCCAGGGAAATCCTGACTACCTCAACCAACTCCGAGGTGGCACTTGAATGTCCTTTTCAGTAACTACCGATACACTTGGTATCCATGAATCTGTCTAATCCTGCCTTGAAGTTGTTCAGGCTGACAGCTGTCACAACCTCCTCTGGAAGTGAGTTCCATGACCCAATGACCCTCTGGGTGAAGAAATATTTCCCTTTATTAGTCCTAATTTTCCTACCTTGGAGCTTCAGGGAGTGCCCCCTAGTCCTAGTGTTGGGTGACAGAGAAAATAATTTTTCTTTATTCACCTTTTCTATCCCATGCATGATTTTATACACTTCGATCAAGTCACCTCTTAGACGCCGTCTTTCAAGGCTGAAAAGACCAAGGCGTTGCAACCTGGTTTCATAAAGGGAGCCGCTCCATCCCTTGGATCATTCTTGTTGCCCTTTTCTGTACCTTTTCCAGTTCCGTTATATCCTTCTTAAGGTGCGGAGACCAGAATTGTACACAGTACTCCAAATGTGGCCTCACCATAGATTTGTAGAGAGGTAATACAACATTTGCTGACCTATTTTCGATTCCCTTTCTGATCATGCCAAGCATAGAATTTGCTTTTTTCACTGCTGCTGCGCACTGGGTTGACATCTTCATTGAGCTGTCCACCAAAACCCCAAGATCCCTTTCCTGGTTTGTCTCGGAAAGCTTTGACCCCATCAATTGGTAGGTGTATTTGGGGTTCTTTTCCCCGATGTGCATGACTTTACACTTGTTTAGGTTAAACTGCATTTGCCACTTTGTTGCCCACTCACTCAATTTCAAGAGATCTTTCTGGAGCTCTTTGCAATCAGTTTCATTTTTAACTACCCTGAACAGTTTAGTGTCGTCTGCAAACTTTGCTACCTCAGAATTCACTCCTACATCCAGGTCATTAATGAATGATTCCTTGCTTTTTTGGGATTTTCCTTGGACATTGACTGCTAATCGTTTTGGACTAATTGCTCATTACCTTTTTGGACATTTTACCTTTTTCACCTGCTTTTCATTTGTGCTTAATAAATAAATAATTGACATTGTCTGTGCGTGTGTGATTAAGGGGCAGGGCCAGGTCCCGCGTTGTGACAGGCCTTCTCCACCTCTGCCCCTGTCTTGTGGAACTCCTTGCCTCCCCACTTGAGGGCCATGCGTGACCTGCGACCCTTTGCTCAGGCACTCAAGACCTGGCTTTTGAGCAGAGCTTTTAATGTTTAATGCAGTCTATTCGGTATTGTGTATTTTTTAAAATGCAATTGTTTTATGTAAATCGCCTGGAGCATTTTAATGGAGGGCGATTAACAAGTGAGAAACTGATGATGATGATGATGAAGAAGAAGCGGAAGCTCTGCCCCGCCCTCAAAAAGTGTGTTTCTTAAAGCCCAAGGTTTTTGTTTGTTTGTTTTTATTTAAAAAGGCATTCATTATCTCCTTTTAGTAGTCTGTGACCCAATGAAGCAAGAAAATTCAAAGTGTGTCAGCAACATATCCTGTTGATCATTATTTTTTTAAAGATTTCTGTCTAGGAAGCTAATCTTGGGTTGAACTCCAAGCATTCGAAGGTGAAAAGGAAGTTGATTCCAGCTGATATCCAGATGGTATCAGTAGGGCATCTTTTTGACCCGAGGCAAGGAGTTCATTAATCTCCCTGCGGCTGGGAGACTTCCAGCAAAGGTAATCCTGTGTGCATGTGTCGGGAAAACAACCATGTTCCACTTGAAAAATGACAAACAAATAGTACTCATTAAATTTACAACACAGGGACCTAGTGAGGTTTTGACTACAATCTGTATAAGAAACTTCTGTTAAAACACAAAGGAGTCCACTGAGGAGCAGCAGAGTGGGCAGAATAAACAATGGCATTTACATCTATTTCATGAAGCCGTTTTGAGGAGTGTTAGGCAAATTGTTAAAAAAGCAAAAAAAATTGTTCTTAACATTATAGGATGGCTTTGATTTAAACCAACTGGATGTTAAGTCAAGTGCTCAAACAAAGCCACATTTGCATTTTCAGAGAAAAATGGAAACTGCTCTCATGTCCCATATTCAAGGAAAATGTGAAATTCTTTAAAGAATCCTCAATGGGAGGGAAACATTGTCCCCAAAGAGAGTGTATTAGCGCAGTGTTTTTCAACCTTTTTTTGAGCTGCGGCACATTTTTTACATTTGCAAAATCCTGGGGCACACCACCAACCAAAATGACACAAAATGACACTCTAACACAGTCATACGTATAGTTAATATGTTTTTAAATGTATTTGTACACTCAGTGTGAAACCTGGGCCTGTTTCAATGAACTCAACATATATATGACTTCCTCTCACATACTTATACATGTCTATCATGTCTTCTCTCAGCCTTCTCTTCTTCAGGCGAAACATGCCCAGCTCTTCAAGCTGCTCCTCATAGAGCTTGTTCTCTAGACCTTGTGAAATCTCACCCTGAGTGAAACTTGCTTCCAGTTAACTATGAATGTCATGAAGCTGTTATAAATAGTTCCTTGTGGGGGTGGGGGTGGGAGGAGGCAACTCTCGAAAAATCCAGTAAAATAGTAAAATAAAAATCTACGCGGAGAGGTTCAATTTGTTTCTTGAAAACCTGTGAGGGGGCTGCTAGGAGGGGGAAGAGTGCCATTTTCCCACAGCACACCTGATGATCACTCACGGCACACTGGTTGGGAAACACTGTATTACTGCACACCATACAGTATGCTATCTTTAAGATAGCAGTGAGCAAAACAAAGCCCATACAGTCAAATTCTATATCCCCTAAACTTTAGCCGTCCTAGTGGTCCAAGTGGCCTACGGGCTGAGAAAGGCGGTATACAAATACAGTAAACAAAATAAATAAATAAATAAATAAAGTCCAAACGCTTTTTTAAAAAATGACAACAATGTATTTTCAGATAGTTTTTCACCCATAACCCAAGAAGATAAATTAAAAACACCTGCAAATTCAACAACTTATTTCTTTCACTTACTACTGGATTCCCTCCACATGCCTAAAAATGGCTGATATATACACAATGCCATATTTGACACATCAATATACTTTTGCGTGACATATCAAGGGCACAGAGATTTTAATTTTTTAAACAACAAAATTGAAACTTCATACAGATTTTTAGGTTTATTTCAAATTGATTAATGAATAGACTTGTTCCTAGATGTACTGAAGCAGAGGATGAGAACCTGTGGCCAGTAGGCACAGTATGTTGAGGAATGGATCCAGTTTAGGCTAAAAAGAACTCAAGAATACCTCACTTCTTCCTCACTTCCTTCCCTTGAAGCTCAATCTGCTCCAGCTCCGCCTCCTAATTGAGAACAAGGAATTGGGAATGAAAGAGTTCCTCCATTTTTCTCAGATTTGGAAGGTTTTTTTGTGTCAGGAGCTGTTGCAACCTAGACCTTGAGGATCCCTCAGTAAACCACCACGAAGCAGCCATGATTAAATGCTTTATTTAGAACACGGCTGTCCAACATCTTCGGGCCCAAGGGCCGGAATGCAGGTGACGGATCACCTTGGGGGCCGGAGCGGAGGGCGTGGCTGCTCGCGGGGGCATGGCTGCAGTGGGGGCGTGGCTGCTTGTGGGGGGCGGGGCCGCTCCTGCCCTGGTGCGCATGCCCAGCATCTTGCGCGACCCGCCCCTTTTCGGCGGGGTGACGTCAGGTGCCGAAATGGGGCGGGTCGCGCAAGATGCCGGGCATGCGCGCCAGGGCGGGAGGCGGGCCGGGGGATCGGAGAGCTGCCCTCCGCCGTCTCCCTAGCTCTTGCAGCGGCCGCACCTGAAGGAAGGTAAGCCCGGGAGCTTACCTTCCTTCAGGCGCGGCCACTGCAAGAGTCAAGGACATGGCAGAGGGCGGCTCGCCGATCCTGCCCTGGCGCGCAAGCCTGCGAGCGGCCCTGCGTGAGCGAGGAAGAGGCGGGGGGAAGTCCCGCCCCTAGGGCATCTGACATGGCTTCCCTCCGCCTCCTCCTCACTTGCATCGCCCCCCCTCCACGCCCGAGATCGAAATTTTTCAAATTTTTTTCCAATTTTTTTTAAAAACCTGATGTCTTGCAGGGGGTTAGGGGGCCATGGGGAAGGGGCTTGGGGGCCATGTACGGCCCCAGGGCCGCCAGTTGGACAGCCCTGATTTAGAATACATAATAAAAGGAATAAAGGATAAAAGATAGTCTACTGATGCTCCCAGCTTCCAGGTATTGCAAGGCAATCGTCTTTAAAGAGTTCAAAGATCCAATAAACGAAGAAATAGTCTTAAAATTCCAATGGGCTAAAATCTGGGATAAGTCCTTGGCAAACGATGACTTGGCTTGGTACTTGAGTACGGTGACATGGAGGCTCGGCGGCCTAGTCCTGAACTTGAGTTCCGTGGAGCTTGGCAATGAAGCTGAACGTTGGCGCGAGATGCTGAGCACCAACGAGAACCAACTTAAATAGTCCCCCCAGTGTTTTGGTCTTGAAGGCGCTGACTTCGATGTAATACTTTCTCAGGAACAGTTTGTGGGCCTGACTTTCCCATGGCTCCCTCAGCAGGCAAAAATGTCAGCTCATTACCGGCTGCACCTGGAGGAATGGGGGATAACGAGGCTTTGCTTTCCCAGCGCTTCTTATCAGGTTGGGAGGGAAGAAGGCTGTGTCTGGCCTTGACCGCTAGTTGACGCGGAGACCCATGCAAAGGTTCTCTCCCAGGCCTGGCTGGCAACTTGGATTTAACATGGCTTCTGTCTGGCTTGGCTATAGAGTCAGGCTGGGGCATGACAGGAGCAATGTTTTTGTGTCAGGAGCTCATTCGTGTTCTCCCCAGATTCAAACCTGCGACCTGTTGCTCTTCAGTCCTGCCGGCACAAGGGTTTCACCCATTGCGTCACCGGGGGCTCCTACATGGAATAAGAATACATAAGAATAATAGAGAGATGTAAGGATAAGAAGAAAAGAAAAAGGAGTTAGCAACAAGAATAGCAGGATCCTCAATAATATTCAAGGCATCCTGAAAAGTTAATCTACCAGAAATAAGAAGGCACAAGAAAAAATATAGATTTCTGTTATTATGAAGAAGGCCGCCGTGTTAGTGCAGGAAGTATTGGAAAGGGCTTTCGGTTTTATACTTCTTACCTTTCCTATTGTCTATGTTTCTATATACACTTTACTAGCTTTTCTATTTTTTTTTGTTTTGAACTAGATAATAAATGCTTTTTCTTGCTTTTCCCCTCTTTTTTAACATCATAGAAACCTTGACAATGGAAGAAGTCAATAATATAAGGTTTTTTAAAAAAATCCCTAATCCATATCTATTCTTGTACCCTTCCTTATTTTTATATTTTATCAATAAAAGTTATATTGGGGGGGGGAAAGAAATATGTGCAATGGCTTTTACATATTTATTTATTTATTTACTCGGCTTCTATGCCGCCACTCCCAATATGGCTCGGGGCGGCTCACAGCCAGAAAGCAAGACAATACACAATAAACATATACACTCTAAAATGCAATACAAAATGCAGGTTAAAAATACACAATAAAACATCATTAAAAACACAGTTAAAATAATTAAGACGGTCTGGCAACAGTGGCATGGCTTGAGGAACCCGCTGGGCCTATACCTGGAAAGCCAGCCGGAAAAGGTGAGTCTTACATGCCCGCCTAAACTGGAGTAAGTCATGGATAGCCCGTGTGGCTGGCGGAAGGGCATTCCACAATGTCGTCGCTATGACCGAAAAGGCCCTTTGGCGAGTGGCAGTTCTTTTAGCCACCTTAGCAGAGGGGACAGCCAGAAGATTAGAGTCCTCTGAATGAAGTGATCTAGAAGGGTAATATGGGGTGAGACGGTCCCGCAGATACGCTGGCCCCAGGCCGTGTAAGGCCTTAAAGGTGAGAACCAACACTTTGAAGGCAATCTGGTGCTCGATAGGCAGCCAGTGCAGATCCTGCAAAATGGGTGTTATATGGCATCCTGCTGGGGAGCCAGACAGGAGCCGGGCGGCAGTGTTCTGCACCAGCCTGAGCTTCCGGGTTACCGACAGAGGAAGGCCAACGTAAAGAGCGTTACAGTAATCTAGCCTCGAGATGACCGTGGCTTGGATCACCGTGGCCAGGTCAGACCGGGACAGGTAGGGGGCCAGCCTCCTTGCCTGATGGAGATGGAAGAAGGCCATCTTGCTGACCGCAGAGACCTGGGTCTCCATGGTCAGCTGGGAGTCCAAGTGTGTGTGTGTGTGTGTGTGTGTGTTTTCAAATACATTTATCCCTCAGAACTTTTCAAACATATTGAAATGTCCAGATTTTTTTTACCCCTGATTTTATTTATTAATTATTTATTTACTTCATTTATATTCCGCTCTTCTCACCCCGAAGGGGGCTCAGAGCGGATTACAGTACATATACATTGCAGACAATCCCTGCAGTTTTTAACATATATACATATATTGACGAACATGGACGAACAAAGATGAACAAGAGGCAAATTTTCTGGTAAACTTGTGACAAACTTCTGGCCACCAGGGGGAGCTCACGCACTCCTCTTCTCTCTCAGCGTTTTCCAGCTTCCCTTGTTGTTCTTCCGCATTCCTTTCCAGCGATTCCTGGAGTTCTTAATGGGCTCATAAATCAGTCAAAATTTGCCTCCGACTTAATGTGGTACCTTTATCTCCTACTTGACAAATGAACTGTCTTTCGGGCTGCAAAGGTCGGCAGCAGGCTACACCCACCCTGACCCGGGCAGGCCTCGAACTCATGACCTACAGGTCGGAGAGATCTTATGCAGCTGACACTTAGCCAGCTGCGCCACTTCCCG
Organism: Anolis apletophallus; assembly: GCA_030556195.1. Taxonomy (NCBI): domain Eukaryota; kingdom Metazoa; phylum Chordata; class Lepidosauria; order Squamata; family Anolidae; genus Anolis; species Anolis apletophallus. The sequence continues at coordinate 20,772 of JARBWK010000526.1, read as the reverse complement.
GTGCATAAGGCATGCAGAACAGGATAATTATGTGCCATACAAATGAGACAGATAGAAACTTGGACAGAGTAAGCATATTTCACATCCCTAGTGGGGTTTTTTTTAGTCCAATTACCATATAGTGTTTAATTTCCAAGAGGACCGCTTTGCAGGCATAGATGCACAAAATTTTACTTTCTTGTCACCAACCATCATGCTTGACATGATAGTGCAAGATACTGAACAATCCTGTTAGTGGTATTTGAGCTGTGTGAGTTCATTCATGCATACAAATTATCATTTGATTTTGCCATCATTAACTCTAGCTGCTTAAATCCTCACTTCTTCCGAACAGCTGTATTTGATTGCCTATCCCACCGCTCGGGTGTTCCTATATTTCTTTCCATACTCCACTTCTGTCTCCTTCTGACTCGTGACTTTTGATGTAATTGCCCGATCTATCCTTCGTCACAATGGGGCACTTCTAGCTATCGGGTTCATCTGATCTGAACTCACTGAGGAGCAAGTCTGCCTTTGCCCAGGCAGCTGAGTCCTAAAGGAATCCATTGATTGATACATAAAAGTCTGAATTCTAAGGGCCATGCGCATACTCTGTGAAATTAAATTCGTTTCATATAGGACATAATGCCATAGAAGTTTATGTCAAACCATACAGGTTCATATCCACTACACCAGTGTTTCCCAACCTTTTTTGAGCCGCGGCACACTTTTTACATTTACAAAATCCTGGGGCACACCACCAACCAAAATGACACTCTAACACAGTAATACATATAGTTAATATGTTTTTAAATGTATTTATACACTCAAATGTGAAACCTGGGCCTGTTTAGATGAACTCAACATAGATATCCTGGCAGGAATGGCAGAAAGACACAAACTTCCCACACAGAACTCCCATAACCAAGAGAAAATACTATAAGAGTTTGGTGGGCATTGACCTTGGGTTTTGGAGTTGTAGTTCACCTATATCCAGAGAGCACTGTGGACTCAAACAATGTTGGATCAGGACCAAACTTGGCATAAATACTCAAATACTCAAATGCCCAAATGTGAACACAAATGGACTTTGGGGGAAATAGACCTTGACATTTGGGAGTTACAGTTTCTGGGATTTATAGTTCCCCTACAATCAAAGAGCATTCTGAACCGCACCAATGATAGAACTGGGCCAAACTTCCCACACAGAACCCCCAGGAGGCAAGAGGAGGTCTCTACTTGGGGAAAGGGAGGCGGGCCTTCCCAATGCATGGAGAGGGAGAGACCAAGTAGACAACGGGTGGGAAAGAGGTGTTTGTAATTTTGTGCCTTTATAGAGGTAGGTTTCTTAAGGTTTTTATACTTCAACACACTAGACTCTCCCCCCTCCCCTCCTGGAGGTTCCAATTTCCCACGGCACGCCTGATGATCACTCATGGCACACTAGTGTGCCCTGGCACACTGGTTGGGAAACACTGCACTACACAACCTTTGTTAAAAAGAAACATGTAGCACCAGCCACTTTATAATATTGATAATAATGATTTAGTTAGGGTTAAATCAATGATACAAAGAAAAGATGATGAGCTTGAAAAGTGCATTATTATTCATTCATGGAACCAGTGTGGACACGTGGGGAAAGGGCAGTGCCATTTCTCTACTCCTGGGATACTTTGGGAGTCAAATTGCCAAAACAACCTCACCCCCAAAATACCTAAAAACAACAATAACCAAAAAAACCCCCACCAGAACTGGCTATAAATTGGCTAGTGGTTTTGAAAGACAGGGAAAAGTGGGTTGAGGCCTTTTAAAATCTGTCTGTAGTTCCTAGAGTTGTGTCTGAGGAGCTGAGCCACTAAAAGAAGCAAAAAGAATAGTGATTGAGGTTGCATAAGGCTCCAGGTCCACACATTGCCCAGCCTGTTCTGAATGGTAAAGACATTGGAAAATATTGAGATATTCAAGACACAGTTGTCTATGTTCAGGGCCGGATCTTACGTTACTTAAACTACGCAGCCGTGGGGGGGGGGGGGCACGTGTTCAGGGCCACATTTTTGTCCCTGCCAGGGGTGGCCCGCTGCTCCTTCCCCCGCCTGCACGCTCCCTTCCCTGGCGTTTAGGAACGGTGCAGTGCGGGGACCACGTTCCCTGCATTGGCCCTGGACACGTGCTCTTTGCACCGGCACCGTTGCACCCAGGGGCTGGGGGAGGGAGTGTGCAGGCCCAATGGCCGGGCATTCTGGGAGCTGAAGTCTCAAACAGCAAGCTGAGGGCAACGTCCCTTTCTGAGGGGCCGAGGCACCGCCCCTTGCTTTCCCTGCCTCTAAGGGGAGGGAGGGAGGAGGCCGGCCTGTCAGTGCCCACCCTCCTCCCACTCGGCACCATGTGGGCATAGTCCAGCCCCCGGAGAGAGTGAGAGAGACAAGGCGCCATGGCCAACAAGGTGGCAGCGTCGAGGCCCAGCGCCCGCCTGACCTCCTTATCACCAGCATGGAGGGACTTCTACTGGCTCCTTTGTCGCCAGAGGTGAACGCGAGCAGGACGGAGGGAGGGCCCAGCTCTTGCTTGGAAGCCCTGCTGCCGTGCTCAAAATATCTTTATTTTCCTTTGGGGAGTATGGACTTGTGAGTGCATGATATTTACATATTGATTTATAATACTGGCGTTTGACTCTGGGCTTATTCAAGCAGCTCTATTGAGCACCATTTAGTTCAATGTATTTGTATTAGGCGTCTTCCAACATGATTATCATGTCTGTATTATTTATGCTATGAAATGAAATGCAATTCTGTGCTACTACATAGTGTGATGCACCTGGGATTTCTCATTTGAGACTACTGCTATTTTCTATTATTTTCCATTATTATATATGTATATTTTGCATGAATGCATCACAGTTTATGAAAGGTTTCCTATACTATGCCAATGAGATGACACACTCTTGATTGATATATGTGAATTAATTATAATTATGATATTTTGTATGACTTATTGACTCTGTGTGATTTTTCACGTATCTCTTACCAGCTCTTGTTGTTTTTGAGTACCTGACTGGTAACCCTGCCCAATTTGTGTTTGGAACCACTGCAACACAGTGCCTCCGATTCCCAGCTCCTACAGAAGGATGCCATGGTCAATGGTATCGAAGGCCACGGAGAAGTCTTAAGGGAATCAACAGGGACACATTCCCCATCAGTGTTAAGACAAAGATCATCCACTAATATGTAATAAGACATTTAATGTGCAGATTTGATAAATGTGAATTTAATATGATGTGTGGGTATGAACGTAAGAATGGAAGGATGTGTGGCTGGAGTTAATAATTTTGGAAGCACCAGTATAATATTAAGGTCTGTAATGATTAATTACCTGCTTTTTTGGACTGTTTAAACCTGCTAATAAGAATTGAAAGGTAAACTCCGATAAGAACTGTGACAATGGTTCTTTCAATTGAAGGAAATGTTTGTAACATTCCTTATGCTAAGAAAGAAGTCAACACAAGCCTTATGTTTGTCAACAACAATCAAGAAGAGTCAACATCTGGCCAGGATGGAAGACGTCTATCATTAATTTACAACTTTGAGATTACAACTGCAGAATCTATATATATAAAATCGTAATGGTCGTGTGATGTCCGGTATAGGCAGGAAAACTAGAAACCCCAGAACCACAAAACCCACCAAACACATTGAAACATACCACGAGGTACATAGAGGGCCCAAAAAACGCGCTAGGTACCTCGGAAGACCCCTAAAACGCCCCCCAAAAAACCCCCATAGCCACCAAGCGTAGCGGCACTTGCGGCGCACTCAGCCACCCCCCCCCCACCACAAAAACATCCCCTCGCCCTCAGTCCTCGCTCACCGGGTGCCCGGCTCCGGGAGCGGCTGGAAGGCGACAGAGTAGAATGAGAAGACAGCGGAGGAGGCACCCACGCCGCAGCCCGCGCAACCCAGGTTCAGAAGCGGCAGGGAGACAACGGAGGAAGCAGGCATGGCCACGGGACTACACTTCCCAGAAGGCACCGCACGGCTCACTAGCAAGGAGGGCGAAGGAACAGGAAGGCGCCATGCGGGATCTTCTGGGAAGTGTAGTCCTGTGGCCATGCCCGCTTGGGCCTCTTGCTTCTGTTTTCCTCCTCTGGCTCCTCCTCCACCTGCCTCTGTTACCGGCCGGGGAAGGCCATCTCACCAATGGAGCCGGCTCCGCTGCGACACCCTTCCCCGGCCGCGGCTCTTCCTGATTCAAGGGGAGGATGGAGGAGCCAGAGTGTGATAGATAGGGATAGATAGAGAGAGAGAGAGAGAGAGAGAGACAGAGAGAGAGAGACACATGGCACAGCAACGTGTGCCGGGTACAGCTAGTATTCCTATAAAAGACTCAGTTTAATAATAGTCAAAGTGTGACCAACCTGAGGTTTCTGGTTCACCCACCATGCTCTGCTCCATGGGAAGGAGAGAGATAGTGTTCCATGGAGTGGCAGATTTGCAAGGGAGCAGTCTGGTTGCTTTGGCCTTCTCTCTGAAGAGAAGAAAAAGAAGTGCAGCTTTGGAGTCTTAGACTTTGTGCTGGGAGTCAGGTTCTGCTGTATGGAAAACAAACAGAGATCTGGTCCTTGGCATTGTGCTTAGGGAAATAATGCATTTTGGCATTTTGAAGTTATGGCGTTATGGAAGCTTTTGAACTATACATTGGAAAGGCTGCAGGAAAGCCGTATCTGGCCTAACAGTTGCTTCTCCAAAGAGGGAGAAAAGGATAAAATAATATTTGTGTGCATGAGGATGAATGCATGTTTATGTGTGTGAATGTTGAGTGAAAATGTAACTACTAGGCATGAGAAAAAAGTTATGAAAATGAAAAGAAATCGGAAGGGATTCGTATGTATGAGACTTTCAAGTTTATACGGATCGCAAGGCCAATCCCGGAAGTGGACTTTCTTTTTCGCACTCCCTGGGCCCAAAATTTCGTTAGATTATTAAATATTTCGGATGCCCACCCAACAGGAAAATTTCCCCCCTCCAAAATAGCTTTGCAGTCATAACTCACAGTCAAATCGGGGCCATTCCCTGCTTGACGCCTAATTAGAGTGAAAGGCCTCCTCTAGGAACTGAAAAAGGAGCCGGAAACCATAGAGAGATCAAATCGGGACTCCTAGAGGGCTGGAGGACTGACGAAAAACGATTTAAACACCCAGGAAGGGGGTTTAGATAGAAGGACAGAGTAGAAGGACATAAGAACTGCTGAGAGAAGGGCAGCAGGAGTGAAAGAGCACGGAGAGGAGAAGGAAGAGTTCAGAATCAAGAAAAGCCATAGAGTTCAAACGGAGGTCCTAGACTGCTATGGTAAAACTGAATGGGAAAAGCTGGAGTGAGGAGAACTCTACAGATTAGCAAGGCCTGCACCAGAGGTATTTAATAATATTAATAGTAATATATTAATACATTATATCTCCCTGCAAGGAAACCAAGGGAAATGTTGCCCCTTGATTTGCCTGTGCTTAAAACAGTATCAGTCCTGTTTCCCTGCTTTGCCTACTTTAGAACTACTAACGAATTTCGTTAGTAATTATGTTACATTTTAGAAATTTTTGGAATTTTTTTGTAAGTCTTTCTATTACTAATAAAAAAAATCCCCCCCCCCCCCCCATTAGATTTTCGATTCCCTATTTTTGGGTTCGAAACCATGCCTAGTAACTACCCTTTGTTAACCAGCACTATAGCAGCAGCAGCAGGAAAGGGCAACGGTTGTACCAGGTTTAAATTGAGAGGTGGAGTGGATGGTGGAGTATTTACTGAAGTTGCTAAATTGTTGCACTTTTTACTCCGAAAAAGCAGAAATTGAGATTTTGAATATGGTTCTGATTTGATATTGCCTGCATAAATGTGAAGTAGTCAAACATCTGAGAATCTTTTCAAAGAATTTAATACCTAAACAGACTAGAGATAATGAGAAGTAAAGTACCGCCATCACCCGAAGCCAGGGCGAGAACTTGCATTTCTTTTTATCTTCGTTGACAAACTGAGAATTCAGTCTCTCTTTTCATCAGTTTGGATTATATCCCCCATTAATATATGATGCCAAGCTCTCTTTTGTTTCCTCTGTTGCTTTTGTTAATTATGCAATCACTTTTATCTTTCACTGAGGGTATTGGCCTTTGTTTTCCAGATATGGCTTGGGGAGGGAGACAGATTCCACCAGGTCTTACTAATTGGTGCCGCGTTTCTTTGAGTTTCATTATGTCTTCAGTGCTTGGAGTTTACTTTGTTCTCATCATAGTGTTTGTATATTATTTTTCCTTATTAATTTTACAAGTGACACTTTGCTTTTCTAAGTAAACATTCAAGTAGGCGTGTAAAAGGGAACTACCCAAAACTTTTGTCATTTTATCCAACTTCTAAATAAAGCATTCCTAATATTCTAAATATTTTTAATTGCATTAGGTGAAAATGTCTCTAAATGCTAGGGTTGGTCTCTGCGGTTTAAAAATTATTTGAAATCAGATTAAATTCGTATAAAAAGTTAATTTAATTGTTTTTTGAACCATGTGCTCCAACCCGGAAGTATAATTTCCTTACCGAACCTGGGGGCTGCCATTTTTCTTAATTATTGTAATTAGATCGTATCTTCCCCTCTCAGTAGACATTCTTCTAACAGAAATATCTATGTCCTCCAAAATTACTTTTCAGGGTAACTTACACAGTACACACGCACATCAGAGTCCTGTCCCTGCCTTCTGCCTGGTCGGGAGAAGCAGGAGAAGCATGCTAAAGCATTGCCAAAACTGCAGACAAGAGCAATGGATGGCAGAGGGAATGGATCGATCCATTGCCTCTGCCATCCATTGCTCATGTCTGCGGTTTTGGCAAACCTTTAGCATGCTTCCCCCTGCTTCCCCCGATCAGACAGAAGGCAGGGACAGGACTCTCTGGTGTGTGTGTGTACTGACCCCCTGAAGAGCCCAGGCTGCAGCGCTGGCTGGGGGAGAGAATGCCATCAATCAGGCCAGCTGAGCCAGCAGATCAACAAGGGTGGTTCCTGCAAAGGAAGTAGACAAGCAGAGCGTTTCACAATCGGCTTGGGGTGATGCCTCCAAAGATAACAGTTAATGCATCACCCCAAGCCGATTGTGGAACGCTCTGCTTCCTTTGCAGAACCACCCTGTTGATCCGCTGGCTCAGCTGGCCTGATTGATGGCATTCTCCCAGCCAGAGCTGCAGCCTGGGCTTCTTCTGCGTTTTCCCTCAGCGCGGCTGTTGAGATCACTCCCGAGTGGATTACAACACATGTAATTGTGGATTACAAGTAACTGACCCCTATTCCTGCAAAGATTACCTGATATTATGAGTGGATAGACTACTACCCTTGCGGAAACCACCCCTGTAGACTTGCTTGCTTTCCCCTCATACCTGCTGATACATTGTGATTGCACCAGCCTCCTCCTCCTCCTTTTTGCTGCTTCCAAGAATACCCCCCTCCCTCCCTCCTATTTGGAGTCCCATCTAGAATTCAGTGTGGTTTTATTCCAGTTTTGGCTTACAACTCCCAGAAATCTCATCCAGTTTACCAGCTGTTAGGATTTCTGGGAGTTGTAAGCCAAAACCATCTGAGACCCCAGGTTGCGAACCACCGTGTTAGAAGAAGCTCATATCTATGCATTTCATTTGCACTAATTGATTATTTGTTGATATAGCTTCATTAGCTTTCTTCTATCATGTTGTTAGTATATTTATTTACACTCTCTATACTTTCATCAATATGCAGAAAGTTGGTGGTACCATTTCTATATATATGTTATAAATCTTCAGCTCTAGTCAATTGCACTCCAGAAGTGAAGGGAAATGTTTCCCCCTTGATTTGCCTGGGATGTCAGCCCTATTTTCCTGCTGTGTGCATGCGCTGGAATAAGAACTAATAACGAATTTCGTTATTAATTACATATCAATTAATAATTTTTTGGAATTTTTTCTGTAAGTATTTCTATTACTAATTTTTAAAAATTATCCCCCCATTGTATTTTAGAACCATTTTTTAATGGATCAACCAAGCCTACTAAATGCTTCTCAGTCTGATTCCAACAATCACTTCTTTTTTGAGCTTTGCCATAATTGCCTGCAGTTTGCCAGTGGTGAAAATGTACGTAATGTGCTGAGAGATTAAAATAGAACTTTAGAAAAGCGCAAACCACGAAGCAGGAGAGAGCGTTGACTGAAAGAGCCTGGTAAAACGTCAATCTCAAAACAAAAGCTCTGTTAGAATATGACAAATCTGAAGAAATTGCTATGCTAGGTAATATTGTAGGTAATCATAGTGCAGTCAATATTGACACAATCTTCCCCCTCCAAATTGTATAACTGGAAAACAGAAGATAACAAGGTAGAAGATACTAAAGTAGTAGGCATGGTTTAGAACCCAACAATAGCAAATCGAAAATCTAATTTTGGGGGGGGGGGGGATTTTTTTATTAGTAATAGGAAGACTTACAAAATTTTTTCCAAAAATTTCTAAAATGTAACTTAATTACTAACGAAATTCGTTAGTAGTTCGTATGCCAGAGCATGCGCATTCAGATGGTTTTTGGCCTACAACTCCCAGAAATCCTAACAGCTGGTAAATTGGCTGGGATTTCTGGGAGTTGTAGGCCAAAACTTGAATAAATCACACTGAATTCTAGATGGGACTCTCCAAATAGGAGGGAGGGAGGGAAGGAGGGAGGGAGGGGGTATTCTATTCTTGGAAGCAGCAAAAGAAAAGGAGGAGCCTCCCCCCCGCTCCTCGCTGCCTCTCTCTCACCCCGATCCCGAGGGAGCGAGGGCCCAAGTTTGCCCAGGCTGGTCATATACCTACATTCCATGCACATGCAATAATACAGCAGTAATAACAATGAGTATAAGAAGAGGTAAAATTCAAACCCCTTGTATTCTGACTGGTCCCTCCTCAAGCGGTGCAAACGGGCTCTTCTCTGTGAGCCGGGAAATTAGCCCGGGAAAAGCCAGCGTTTTCTGCTTGGGTGCACACACATACATATTCTTTGGGGGATTTGCTGCAGAATCTTCTCTATGAGCCGGGTTCTGCAGCAAATCCCCCAAGAATATGTATGTGTGTGCTCCCAAGCAGCAACGCTGGCTTTTCCTGGGCTAATTTCCCGGGCTAATAAGAGAGAAGAGCCCGTTTGCACCGCATGAGGAGAGACCAGTCAGAATACTTCGGTTTGAATTTTACCTCTTGTTATTGTTATTACTGCTGTATTATTGCATGTGCATGGAATGTAGGTATGACCAGTTGGATTACTTATAATATTAGGCACTTACAGCAGCATTCATTCTATTATACATTAGGTTGGTTTCTCACCCCAATACTCTTTGATGCTTTAGATCCTGGCAGGCAAACAGGAGGCAGGGGAAGCCTGGGAAAATGTAAACAGAGGTTTACTCAGAAGTAAATCCACAAAGGAGGGCCCGTCATCCAAAGTGCCCTCCTTTGCAGATTTACGTCTGAGTAAACCTCTGTTTACATATTTTCCGGGCTTCCTTCCAGCCGAAAGAAGGAGCGAGTTTAGGGCTTGCCTTGCCATAATACTTATTGGCAAGGGAGGCGGGAGGGTGGTGAGAGAGAAGGAGGGTGCCCCCTTATGCCCCCTTACGACCTAATAACGACACTTAAGAAAATCCTGGCCCCGAAGTTCTATAAAGAAAGTCCACTTCCTGGTTGGCGTTCCAGGTGCGAAATACTCGAAAGTAGCATTTCTTACGAATTTCTTACGAAACGAATCATTTTCATAACTTTTTTCTCATGCCTAGTAAGTCACTATACAGCAGTGTTTCCCAACCAGTGTGCCGTGAGCGATCATCAGGTGTGCCGTGGGAAATTGGCACCTCCAGGAAGGGGGGGGGGGGAGAGAGAGTCTAGTGTGTTGAAGTATAAAAACCCTAAGAAACCTACCTCAATAAAGGCATAAAATTACAAACAACCCCCCTCCCCACCCGTTGTCTACTTGGTCTCTCCCTCTCCATGCATTGGGAAGGCCCGCCCCCCTTTCCCCAAGTAGAGACCTCCTCTTGCCTCCTGGGGCTTCTGTGTGGGAAGTTTGGCCCAGTTCTATCATTGGTGGGGTTCAGAATGCTCTTTGATTCTAGGGGAACTATAAATCCCAGCAACTACAACTCCCAAATGTCAAGGTCTATTTCCCCCGAACTCCATCTGCGTTCATATTTGGGCATATTGAGTATTCATGCCAAGTTTGGTCCTGATCCAACATTGTTTCAGTCCACAGTGCTCTCTGGATATAGGTGAACTACAACTCCAAAACTCAAGGTCAATGCCCACCAAACTCTTATAGCATTTTCTTTTGGTTATGGGAGTTGTGTGTGGGAAGTTTGTGTCTTTCTGCCATTCCTGCCAGGATTTCTATGTTGTGTTCATCGAAACAGGCCCAGGTTTCACACTGAGTCTATAAATACATTTTAAAAACATATTAACGATATGTATGACTGTGTTAGAGTGTCATTTTGTGTCATTTTGGTTGGTGGTGTGCCCCAGGATTTTGCAAATGTAAAAAGTGTGCCACGGCTCAAAAAAGGTTGGGCAACACTGGTATACAGGACTCCTGTTCTGAGTTGCTGTTAAAACTTTGCAAATTTTATTGGCTGGTATAAAATTAAAGCATTGCATGTAAAAGCGTCATATTGTTCGGGAGAGCGGAGGTACAGGAACTGGAACTGGCAAGCGGCCTCCATCACTGACTCCAGTAGTTTGGCATGGGAGATGTAGCAACAGGAAGGCATCAGCCAATACAGCCTAAGGCAGCCCTACTATTAGCATGCAGTTTGGCCATTCTCCATGATTCAATTCGACCTACCCATGCCATTGGACTTGGCAGTTCCAGCTTGATAGGCATTGACTCTGTAAGCATTGCAGCTGGCATTTGTTTTAGATGGAGATCGTTTTAAAATTAAACAAAATTGCATTGCCCTCACCTGTTTTGAAGCATGGACCCACAGCAAGGCACCACAGCTGCTCAAAAGTGGATGGAAACAGTTTCAAAACATGAGAACCAATTTCAGTGAAATCGGCAAAGAAGACAATCCAGGCTATTTCACATTCAATTTGTCTATTTGAGAATTTTTTCAGACATGACTTCGAATAAGGAATTTAGGTGTTAGATCTCACTCTAATGTATTTGTATCTGAAGTTTTCTCTGCTTGTAATGATGCCGTGACGGACGGGATTCAGCTGCAGGGAGTTCCACAGTTCCTTTTTCCTCCATCTTGGGCCGGGTGGCACAAGAACAAAAAGCCCACAAAATGGCCCCTTCTTCCTCTCTCTTGACCTCTGCCTGAGCTCCATTTTCTCCTGACACAATAATAGCCACGGCAGCAACAGTAAGCACCCATTTCCTGTAAGCAACATCAGTTTCCCCCTGAGGGCATCACCTGCCCTCGGCCACATTGTTCAAAACAATGACTCACACAGCTGCTCCAAAGGTGGGGGGGGCACGAGTGACCTTTTACCCAGTCACCATGAGGAGGATTTTCACCACAGTTACCAGTTTGAGAGATCTAGTTTCCCCAAGTACACTGGCCCATTTTGCCCTTTTTTTCCTGCTACATAACCTGGACTATCCCTGGACTGCTCTCCCAGCTGATTCCAGCATAAGTCCTTGCCACATCTTACAGATCATGGACCCACAGAGACTCCCTTTCTGGGTAAGCTGTGTCCGATGTTTTCCGGAGGGGTTATGCCCAGATCGCAGGGGGATTCACAGGGAACCCAGGTCTTTTGGGCTTTGGGAGAAGCAGTTCGCCAAGGACACTTCCCAGTTGAATATTCCCAGCCTTTTTCCCTTCTTGCCACATGGACTTTGTGACTCTCTGCCACTCTACTGCACTCCAGAAGCCATTCTGCCCCTCAGGACTTTGTAGTTTCCCCAAGGACGTTTCTTCAGTTGGACATTTCCTGCTTTCCCCTTCACATCATGGACCCTCAGTGACTTTGCTACTCCTCTGCACCCCAAGCCCCAAAGGCTCTGCAGTTCTCAAGGACAGTGGAGGACTACAACTCCCAGGAGGAAGGCAGCATTGTGTTGCCTGTTTTAAAGATCATATCTCTGGGAGCAAGAACTGTATGGGAATGTACTGGGGATAATTGCTGGGGATCTCTGTATTGTCTTGTCTACATTGTACCCCTGTGTGCCCCCCTTTTGTGTCCCTGTAACACTAAGATAATGCCCTCAAGCAGAGAGTTCCAGAGTTTAACAGAGCACAATAACCCACTTTTCCCATCCATTTTGCCTTGCACAAACAATAACCTTGGGGGAGGGACGTTGGGTTTCTTCGTGGGGTGAGGCCCACACTTATGCCCAAGACTCCTCCACATATGTCTCTGTCATTTTCGGAGCTTGGCCAATGATAGGGAATATGTACGGTCATGCAATCATAACTCAGAACACGGCTGTTTCATTGTGGAATTCGGAACTCCACAGCCAGCCCAAATAGACATTTTTGGCCATTTTGAACTGAGAAACCATGCTTCCCGCAAACCAAACAATAGACAGGAAGGCTTGAGCTCCCACATCGGGGGCTCGCCAGCCGCAAGGTATTCAGCCACAGGTTACTTCCTCCTCACCCAGCCGTTTCCCTTTGTGTCCTTTCCTGCCTCATGCAGCCCCAATTTGATTGGCCTATTTTGAATTTAGGCGCAAATTTCTTGTTGGCCGGCTCCTTTGACAAACAACTGTAAGCAAGGTTCTAACCAATGAACTGTAGGCAGGGAGGGCGCTCAATTCAAATGTAAATTAATGGTTTTCTATATATTTGCCTGTATTCCCATTAAAGACTATGTTTTGCCCTGGGAACCTCGGCGTGGCATTGCATCCTATTCAGCTGAATTAGATTCTTCTCTCGGTAGTGGCGTTCTTCCGTCTGGGTGAGCATTGATCTGGGTTACTGTGGGATTTGTAGTTTTGGGAAGATCACCCAGATTTGGGCCTCGATCCTCACCTTTTAGGGGTGGCCTGGCCCGGTCCCCTTAAGGTAAGGGCCCCTAGTCAGATTTCGGTAACAGTAATACTTATCCCCTGTTGTGTCAGCTCCACTGGCTGCCTGTCCACTTCCGGGCTCAATTCAAAGTGCTGGTTTTGACCTTTAAAGCTCTATACGGTTCTGGCCCAGTTTACTTGTCCGAATGCATCAGTCGCTACGTCCCACCTCGTAATTTAAGATCATCCGGGGAGGCCCTGCTCTCGCTCCCGCCAACTTCTCAAACGTGCTTGGTGGGGACGAGAGATAGGGCCTTCTCGGTGGTGGCTCCCCATCTGTGGAACGCGCTTCCAAGCGACACACGATCAACCCCATCCCTCCTAGCATTCAGGAAAAAAGTGAAATCCTGGCTGTGGGACCAGGCGTTTGCACATTAGCACAATGCAGCACTTTGGTCAGGATGTGTAATGGCAAGTTGATGGACATGGCTCAATGCTCCTGCTATGGACGAAATACTGTTTTTAACTTAAGAGAATGTGTATGATGTGTTAATGTTAATTGTATTTTAATGTGTTTTAATGCTATATGTTTTTGGTTTTATATTGTATGTATCGAATTGTGCCTTTTGTTAGGCCACTCTGAGTCCCCCCTTGGGGGTTGTGAAGAGCGGGGTAGAAATGGTGGAAATAAATAAATAAATAAATTATCTATTCTATTTCTAACATTTAGTCAGTGGGGTTCAAGGGGCATAAACACACAGACTAATTGCACTATCTTTAAACATGTGGATGTAAGCCAATGGGGAAAATTATGTCGTAATGTACTCCTTCCAATACTAGGTTTCTCTGGCCTATGTCTTTGGCAATCTCCCACAACAATCAAAGCCATGTGGCACGTGTGTACGTGTGACTGTTGGTTGAGGCCAGTTGCATGCACAAACCCCTGTCACGGGACAAGGGATAGACGGAGGCCTATTTAAACGTGTTTAAAGCCACTCTTTCAATAAAGGATCCCTCTAACTTTAAAAGAAGGCAAGAATAAATTACTCCAAGACTGAAAATTTAAGGACAAAAAGAGGGAAAGTTACATAATCGTAAGTTAGAAGATGAATTCAACGACCTCAAGAGACCTGGAAGTGCAACACTCTACTTCTCTCTCTCTCTGTCTCTCTTTCTCTCTTTCTCTTTCTCTCTCTCTCTCTCTCTCTCTCTCTCTCTCTCTCTCTCTCTCTCTCTCTCACACACAATTTAGCTGGTGGTTGCCTATCCCATACTGTTACAGGTGGGTGTGGTGGCAGTTGGCTTGAAGTGATGTCACTTACAGTAAGTTTTCATAGCATGTTAAAAGGTTAAATAGTTCCTTATGGGCAACATGACACTGCCTTTGTGGGCAAAGGGTGGACTTCTATAATGGTCTCTCTAAAGGTTTCGTGGCTTGGAAGGGCTGTGAAAAGGAGCTAAAATGAGGATTTTCTCTTGCAAAACTTTGTGGTTTGGGAAGAAACACTCTCAAGATGCCAGGGCGGTGGTCAAGACCTGTGGACTAGACATGCAACCCACAATAATTTTACTTATAGGTTCTTTTCAGAAGTTCTGTTGGGGGAAAACCCCATGATGTCCCTTTAGCTCTACATCTTTGTGTCTGGTCTCATGGTGGTAATTCCACAGCTACAAGCAACTCAACAGTTTAATTACCCATATTGCTTGAATGAAGAATCACTCATACGTAGTGATGGGGAAATGACCATATCAAACAATGCATGTTGATCCATTATTCTACTGGGGCAGAACTGTGGCTCTCCCCCAGTAGAATAGTTTGGACCTCAGCTCCCAGAATTCCTGACCATTGAACCAGCTGGCTAGGCCTTTTGGGAGTTGGAGACCCAAACACCTGGATGGCCACAGGTTGTTCAGGCCTTTCCTAGGGACAACACTTCTAGTGATAAAATAAGTTCTGCTTTGTCACATGGAACTAAATGTTAAAAAATATTTGTTTCAGTCCCCTTACAGTAATGTTGGTCTCAAAAGAAATGCTTGTAAGCTTTCCTTGAGTGTGGAGTACCCCAAGGTGCCATACTGTCGCCAATGCTGTTCAATATCTATGTCCGGCCTCTCGCTGATCTAGCCCGGAGCTTTGGGCTGGGATGTTACCAGTATGCCGATGACACTCAGCTCCTCCTAAAGCTGGAACCTGGAGTAACCTCGGTGCCGGAAAACTTCACCCAGTGCCTAGGAGCAGTGACGAAATGGCTCCGGGCCCATAAGCTGAAAATAAACCCAGCAAAGACTGAGATCTTATGGCTGGGCCGTCCGTCAGAGCTAGTCAACCCACTGCCCCCCTTCGAAGGGGAACCGCTGACCCCATCCCCCCTCTGTGAGGAGCCTCAGTGTCATCCTGGAGGCGTTAGCTACAGTAATCCACGCCACGGTTACATCAAGGCTGGATTACTGCAACGCCTTATATGTGGGCCTTCCTCGGTCATTAACCCGTAAGATCCAGTCTGTGCAGAATGCTGCCGCCAGGCTCCTCACAAAAACACCAATGAGATGCCACATCACACCATCCTTACAATCCACTGCCACCCTTCGAAGGGGAACCGCTGACTCCATCTTCCACTGTGAAGAGCCTCGGTGTTATCCTGGACTCTAAAATGACGATGGAGGCCCAGATCGCCTCCACGAGCAAAAGGGCCTTCTTCCACCTACGTCAAGCGAGGCAACTGGCGCCCCTACCTACCAACGGAGCGCTGGCCACGGTGATTCATGCCACGGTTACATCAAGGCTGGACTATTGCAACGCTTTATACGTGGGTCTACCTCGGTCAGTAACTCGCAAGCTCCAGATGGTATAGAGCGCTGCCGCCAGGCTCCTCACGAAAACACCTATGAGGTGTCACATAACGCCATCCTTACAGCATTTACACTGGATGCCGGTTGAACACAGAGTCCTTTATAAGACTCTGACCCTGACATTCAAGGCCCTGCGGGGCCAGGGTCCCTCATACTTAAAAGACCGCTTGACCCTACCCACCCACCCAAGAGCACCACGGCCAGCAAACGAGAACCCCCTTTGTATCCCGGGTCCGAGAGAGGCTCATCTGGAGTCCACGAGACAGAGATCTTTCTCTGTTGCGGCCCCCGTCCTGTGGAACTCTCTACCGCCAGACCAAAGAGCCAGTCCTGACCTGCCCCAATTCTCGGCGGCACTTAAGACATGGCTATTTAGGAAAGCCTATGCATAATACGACAACCAGCGACCCGGAACCTTCCGGGTCCGATATTTTTAGCCATTTTAATACTTTAATATATTAATGTTTTAATACTCTAGTACTGCATTGCTAGCTGTGTAAGTCGCCCGGAGCACACTTGTGGAGGACGACTCATCTGTATATAAAACGGAATGTTTGTATGTGTGTATGCGGGTATGTGTGTATGCGGGTATGCGGAGGGCGGAAGGGCGGATATGTGGCAGCCACTTTCACAGGCCAGGAAGGATATGTGGCAGCATTATTTGCATAAACGACTCCCATTGGCCAGCCACGAACATTCCGAGACTCTAAAGTGCCAGAGGGAGGTAAGGAAAAGCCCTGAGGCAGTCAGGCATGGTGGGAGTTTAAGTCCAAAACACTTTGCAGCCCCCAGCCCCTAACAATGAGACAACAAAACCAAACTTGGCACACAGAACCCCCAAGACCCACTTTACGTCTTGGTGCAGTTTGAGGGAGGCTGGGCCATGGATAGGCCAGCACCCCCAACATCCCAAATCTCAAAGGTGCCAGGCAGAGTTCTTTACAAAAGGCTTCCTTCAGCTGATTTTACAAACTAGGCCTCAGCCTGTATTGGCAGTAAGGCTTCCTCAACTTGATTTTTCGATACTAGGGCCTCAGCTTGAATTCACAGTAAGGCTTCCTCAAGTTGATTCTCTGACTAGGCCTCAGCCTGAATTGACAGAAAGGCTTACTTAACTTTATTTTCCTGACTAGGCCCCCAAAATGACAGAACAAGATTACAGTTGGTACACAGACCCCCCCCAAGACCCACTCTACATTCTGGAGCAGTTTGAAGGACTTGCAGTACCTTCACTCACTTACTCTGACCAGCACGGGTGATTTGACCTGAACCAAACTTGGCACACATAACCCCATGATGCCCTTTACGTCCTGGTGCAGTTTGAGAAAGATAAACCACGGATTATGGGATTTGTACTTCAAAGCGCTTTGCTTCCCAGAGACCACTGTGGCCCACAACAAAGACCGATAAATATCAAACTTGGCACACAGAGCCCCCATAACCCACTCTATGTCCTGGTGCAGTTTGGAGAAGAGCGGAGCATGGATGATGGGGCTTGAAGTACCTCCACTCACTCTATGTCCTGGTGCAGTTTGGAGAAGAGAAGAGCATGGATGATGGAGCTTGAAGTACCTCCACTCACTTCCTGAGACCGCTGCGACCCTCATCCAATGACTGATCAAGACCAAACTTGGCACACAGAGCTCCCATTACCTACACTACATGCTGGTACAGCTTCGAGTAGGATGGACCATGGATGATGGTACTTGAAGTACCTCCACTCCCTGAGACCACAGCGACACTCATCCAATTACCAATAAAGACAAAACTTGGCAAAGAGTGCCCCCATGGCCAACTCAACATTCTGGTGCAGTTTGTGGGAGGGGCGGATTATGGATGATGGGACTTGCAGTACCTTTACTCACTTCCTGAGACCGCTGCGACTCTCATCCAGTGACCGATCAAGACCAAACTTGGCACATAGAGCCCCCATGACCCACTTTACACCTTGGTGCAGTTTTCAGGAGGATGGACCACGGATGATGGGACTTGAAGTACCTCCACTCACTTCCTGAGACTGCTGTGACCCTCATTCAATGACTGTTCAAGACCACATTTGCCACACAGAACCCCCTACATCCTGGTGCAATTTGGGAGGAGGATGGACCATGGATTATGGTCCATGGTCCATAATCCTTCACTCACTTCCGAAACCACTGCAAGCCAAATGAACAACTGATACGGACCAACCTTGGCACACAATGCCTTCCTCAAATAACCGAGGGCGCTGCCGGGTCTCAGCTGAAGTTTGGAGGGGGACAGAACATGGATGATGGGTCTTGGGTACCTTCCTCACTTTCCAAGACTGCTACAAACCTAATCCTATGATTGATCAACACCAAACTTGCCACACAGAGCCCTCATGACCCACTCTACATCCTGGTGCAGTTTGGAGGAGGGTGGACCATGGATGATGGGACTTTAAGCACCTCTACTCACTTCCCAAGTCTGCTGCGACCCTCATCCAATTACTGATTGAGACCAAACTTGGCACACAGAACCCCCATGACTGCCTTCACGTCCTGGTGAGGTTCGGGGGGACGACTGACAATGGATGATGGAATTTGTAGTATTTTCACACTCCTCTGTTCCCACAGACCACTGCGGCCCCCAACAAACACCGATAAAGACCACACTTGGCACACAGAGCCCCAGTGACCCACTCCACTTCCTACTGAAGTTTGGAGGGGGACAGAACATGGATGATGGGACTTGCAGTACCTTCCCTCACTTCCCAATCCTGCTACTAACTTAATCCTATGATTGATCAACACCAAATCTGGCAACACAGAGCCCTCATGACCCACTCTACAGCCTGGTGCAGTTTACTGTGAGACGGACCACGGATGATGGGACTTGAAGTACCTTCACTCACTTCCAAAACAATGCACCCTCATCCATTCACCAATACAGACCAAACTTAGCACACAGAGCCCCATGACCCAATCTATCCTACTACACTTTGGGGGGCAGAGATGATGGACTTGCACTACCTTCAGTAATTTCATGATACCACTGCAACTCCCAATAATGATGGATCAAGACCAAACTTGGCACACAGAGCCCCCATGACCCACTCTACATCCTGCTGCACTTCTCAAATAACCTTGGCAGGGCCGGGTCCCCAAGCTAGTATATAATAAAGTTCAGTTCAGTTCAGTATGTATCTCTATACAGATAACTGGATTGAGAGTGATGAGTATGCTAGTGGCCTAATAATCCTCTAGGAATCTAGTATATGCTGAGATTCAATCAGGGGTTGACAAATGAGAAGCATCCTAGATCCTTTGAGTTGTGGACAGGGGAGCCTGAGACCAAGGGATGGCCCTAGATCAGGGGTGAGGCACTGGCCCTCAGGTGTTTTTGGACTTCAACTCCCAGAAATCTAACCAGCTTTACCAGCTGGTAGGATTTCTGGGAGTTCCACAACACCTGAGGGCCGGTGCAAAAGACCCAGCGCCGCTGAGAGCTAGGGTCGACCTGTGTGGATTCGAACTCACAACTGGGAGAACTCTAGAAAACTGTGGCAGGGCAGGCTATCCTTCAAATCCCACCGCTGCCACCAATTGTGAATGATTCAATGTCCAGTGACCACTTTGTGAAGACGTAGCCTACAGCGTGCGCCCACTTTGTGAGGATCTTTTCCTTTTAAATTGCTGCCACCATTTTTGTAAGATTTAACCACCCGATGTGAGGGGTTTATTCTCCGAAGACTTGCGTTTTAAAAAGAAATGACTTGCAGAGGTGTTGTGATAAAAGTGATTAACAATTTATTTCAACACAGGGTTCAGTGCTTAGATGGTTTCAAAAAGGACTCCTAAGAGGTACACAACTGGGTGTTACAACAATTCAACAATGGGGTACAATTTCCCCTGTATGACCTAACACAGGTACAAGCAGTTTACTACCTAACTGCTTCCTCAGGTAAATAACCAGCTGTAGGCTTTGCCTATTAGGTTACTTTCATTCCGGGGGCCGTGGGGTTTGCTTGACCCCACCCCCACCCCCGGCTCCACCACTCTCCCGGCCCCCTTATTTTAATTCAATATTAAAATATATTTAATTCCATCCTCCCCCCCTCCCCTATTTTTATTTAATATTAAATATATTTAATTCCATCCTCCCCTCCCCCTTAATGTATCCCTCTCCCCTTATTTCATCTTTAAATATATTTAATTTTATATTTAATACATGAGGGAGATGGGGGAGGAAATGAGGGCCCCCTGAGGAGCCCCTTGCTTCGGCCTACCTTTTCAAGCAGCGCAGGATCCAGGAGTTCCCGGGACGGACGAGGCGACGACTGACTGAGTCGAAGAAGGTCCTAATCGCGTCTGTGGTGCCTCAGCGATCCAGTAGTAGAGTAGCCCGAGAGTATTGCGAGAATATGCAATCCCACATGGGATTTCGCTGTCACGCCCGGCGTGATCTCGCGTTGACAGCGAAATCTCGTGTGGATTATTATTCTCGCAATACCTCCGAACCCGGGCGTAGGGCTTTAATTTTTATTATTATTTATTTTTATTTTTCAATTTTTATTTTTATTAAAAGCTTAGGGACGTAGGGAAGGGCTGGGGGGCCCTATGGACGGACCTCCAGCCCTGTCATAGTATATGGACACTGGCAATGTCCTTAAGCATAACTCAGTCAAAGGAAAAAATAAAGCCCATGAGCATAAGGCGACAAACTATTTTTAAAAAATTTAAAGCTCTAAATTAAAAGGGGAAAACTTTCCGGCTGTGTTTTAACATTTTTGCAAAAGCATTTCTTCAGACAACAACCAGATAAAGCTTGTCAATTCTCCTTTGAAGGGTAAGGGTAGGGGTGGGATGAGGGGCACTCATTGCCTTCCAGCTGGGTTTTTATGGAAACTTACAGAAGGGGAATTTTAACAGAAGGTAATTGTAACCTTACAAACAAAGAAAAGTTCCAAGCCAAAAAAAAAAGATGTTGGGAGGGGAGAGAAAAAAGGG
>JARBWK010000525.1:0-29379 GCA_030556195.1 Anolis apletophallus | reverse complement strand
GTCAGAGTGACGCGCTTCCTCGCCACGCCCCTGGCTCCTTCCCCTCCTTTGGACTTGAAGGGAGGAAAAGGAGCCAAAGGCGTGGCGAAGCGGCGGCGCGTCACTCTGACGCGGCGCTTCCTTGCCACGCCTCTGGCTCTCTTCCCCCTCCTTCCTTGGAGGCCTGGCGGAAAGGTGTGCAGCGGAGGTGTGCCGCGGCCGATGGGCCGGTTGCGGCGACATGGCGCGGCGGCGGGACGAGGTAGTCGGCTTACTTTTGGGGTACGGCTTATATTAGCCGACCCCGACACCCCGATACGTCTTACAATCGGGGTGTCTTACTCGGGAAACACGGTATATCAAATTGAATTAATTAATTAATAAATAATCAAACCTATGACCTGAGGACCTCGCTGCCACCGTCCAAGCTTGCTAGGCCCCGGCAGACGAACCTTTGTAAATAAATAAGTAAATAAATATCAGCCAAAGGCAGGCCCAAAAGCTGGTTTTGCTAGACTGCAACTCCCAGCAGCCCTAGTAACTGAAGTAGCCCACTACCACCTGGAGAGGCACAGTTTTCGATCCTTTATGGAGGCTGCTGAAGAAAAGATGAAAAGCATCTTTCGCAATCTCTCCTTTTTGCTGCAGCTGGTCTTCCAGAGGAGGAATTATTTGAAGCCCTTTTCCAGCAGAGGGCATTATTTGCACAGGTGACTCATCGTGGAGCCATTTTTTGCTATCTCTTCCTGCTGAGCTGTTCGCTGACTCAAAAGGGTTTGTGTGCTCTCAGGCTGAAGCCGGGTGGAGATCAGGCTTATAACTGCAGCCCCACAGTGGCAGCACAAAGATGCCTTGTTGGCTCAGATGGGAAACCCATTTAGCCCAGCAACCTTTCTCCAAGCGCAGCCAGTCATAATATTTCTGGGTATTTTTTAGCATTGCCTTCTTTGTCAGACTCACTATAGCAGTTCGAAATAACTCACAGGAGACGTCCCGGATTTTACTCAGAACTTTTACTAAAGGATATCAAGACATGGTTGGTAACGAAGACGGAGATCTTGTGGTCGGGCCGCTCGGGTGGTGTAGATGTCCAGCTTCCGACCCTGGACGGTGTGGCGCTATGCCCATCGCCTTCCGTTAAGAGCCTGGGGTCCATCTGGACTCCCAGCTGACCATGGAGGCCCAGGTCTCCGCGGTCAGCAAGGTTGCTTTTCATCTGCGACAGGCTCGGAGGCTGGCCCCTATATCTCCGGAATGACCTGGCCACGGTGATCCAAGCTACGGTCATCTCAAGGCTGGATTACTGTAACGCGCTTTACGTTGGCCTTCCTTTGTCGGCGACCCGGAAGCTCAAGCTGGTGCAGAACACTGCCGCCCGGCTCCTGTCTGGAACCCCAGCAGGCCGCCACATCACACCTGTTTTGCAGGATCTGCACTGGCTCCCAATCGAGCACCGGATCTCCTTCAAGGTGTTGGTTCTTACCTTTAAGGCCTTGCATGGCCTGGGGCCAGCGTACTTGAGGGACCGACTCACCCACACTGTCCCCTGAGATCACTACGCTCCGAGGATGCTAATTTGTTAGAGATACCCTCGGCAAATCGGCTAAACTGACATCTACTCGCCGGAGGCGTTCTCCGTTATAGCTCCTACGCTGTGGAACGCCCTCCCGGCTGGACGCTGGCTATAAAGGACCTGCTCCCGTTTAGACGCGCCTGCAAAACTTACTTGTTTAAGCAGGCCTTCGGTGAGTAGGTCCTGCCCATGTTCCGCTTTAGCCGCTGTCCTGGGGTGTCACGCTATCTAATTTCTGAACTGTACCTGGGGGTTTTGGATTTTGCTGTTTTAACTGTTTAATTGTCTTAGAGGTTTTATCGCATTGCTTGTGTGTAGTTGTACCTTCGGTTCATGTGAGCCGCCGCGAGCCTCAGGGAGTCGGCGGCATAGAAACCCGAATAATAAAATAATAAATAAATAAACATTGCTCACTCCCTTTTTATACCCTCCCACACGTTCCAACAAAACAGTTCCCACCCGGCACAAACCCCACGCTTTTCTCCCGCCAATTCTTGGAGTGTCAGTTGTGCAGGTGTCTTATAGTTTCGGAGTAAGGTGTTACCTGTACGCAGATGATGTCCAGATCTGTCACTCCTTCCCACCTGTCACCAAGGAGGCTGTCCAGACCTTGAACCGGTGCCTGGCCGCTGTGTCGGACTGGATGAGGGCTAGCAAATTGAAACTAAATCCAGACAAGACAGAGGTCCTCCTGTTCAGTTGCAAGGCTAAACAGGGCATAGGGTTACAGCCTGTGTTGGATGGGGTTACACCCCCCCCCCCCCTGAAGACGCAGGTTCGCAGCTTGGGAGTGATCCTGGATTCATCGCTGAGCCTGGAACCCCAGGTCTCAGCGGTGGCCGGGGGAGCTTTTGCACAGTTAAGACTCGTGCGCCAGCTGCGCCCGTACCTTGGGAAGTCTGATCTGGCTACGGTCGTCCACGCTCTGGTCACATCCCGAATAGATTACTGCAACGCACTCTACGTGGGGCTGCCTTTGAAGACAGTTCGGAAATTGCAATTAGTCCAGCGGGCGGCAGCCAGATTGCTAACGGGAGCGACATACAGGGAGCATACCACCCCCCTGTTGTGTCAGCTCCACTGGCTGCCGGTCCAATTCCGGGCTCAATTCAAAGTGCTGGTTTTGACCTTTAAAGCTCTATACGGTTCTGGCCCAGCCTACTTGGCCGAACGCATCAGCCGCTATGTCCCACCTCGTAATCTAAGATCATCCGGGGAGGCCCTGCTCTCGCTCCCGCCTACGTCTCAGATGAGGCTGGTGGGGACGAGGGAGAGGGCCTTCTCGGTGGTGGCTCCCCGCATGTGGAATGCGCTTCATATTGATGTACGATCCACCACATCCCTCCCGGCCTTCAGGAAAAAGTAAAATCCTGACTGTGGGACCAGGCATTCGTACACCAGCACAAGGCAGCATTTTAGATTGGTTTTTAATGAAAGTGGGTGATTATGGCCAATGTTTTTATGGACTGAACATTGTTTTAATCCAGAGTGAATGTGTATGGTGCTAATGTAGTTGTATTTTAATGTATTTTAATTGTTGAAGTGTTTGGGGGTTTATATTGTTATTATGTGGGCATCGAATTGTGCCGCTCTGAGTCCCCCCTTGGGGGTTGAGAAGAGCGGGGTAAAATCCCGAAATAAATACATAAATATCTCGTGTTTACTGTCAGGCTCCAGATTCAGGGCCTCAATTCCCAGGCGCTGAAACTGGGCCATGACACTTCTTTATCAGGTCCTCAGAGATGTACTGCCTCTTGACACTCAGGCTTCGTTTAGTGATTGATGAAGGAGATTCCCTTTCATTCTCTTCTGTGTCTATACCAAACCTGGGCAACCTGTGGCTCGCGGCCCGGATGCGGCCTGCCAGCCAATTCTGTCCAGCCCGGGGAGAAGAGCACCAGGGGCGGGGCCAAGAGGAAGGGGGTCATTGGGTTATGGAACCCAGAGGGTCATTGGGTTATGGAACTCACTTCCAGAGGAGGTTGTGACAGCTGTCAGCCTGGACAGCTTCAAGGCAGGATTAGACAGATTCATGGATACCAAGGGAATCAGTAGCTACTGAAATGGACATCCAAGTGCCACCTCTGTGTTGATGGAGGCAGGCAGGATTTTCCCCGGGTACTGGTTGTGGGGGTCGTCGGAGCAGGTGAGGGTTTTGCCCTCCCTTCTGCTAGAGATCCCTGTGTACAACTAGTGGGCCACTGTGTGACACAGAATGCTGGACTAGGTGGGCTGAGGCCCGATTTAGCATGGCTCTTCTTATGCCGGCTGAAGGTGAATCCATCGAAGACGGAGATCCTGTGGCCCGGTCGGCCTGGGCTGGGTGGGTGCCGGTTGCCACCCTGGATGGCGAGCGGCTTAACCCATCGCCATCGGTTAAGAGCTTGGGGGTTTTGTTGGACTCCTCGCTGACCATGGAGGCTCAGGTCTCCGTGGTCAGCAGGACGTCATTCTATCACCTCCGACAGGCTAGGCGACTGGCACCCTACCTGTCCAGGAACGACCTGGCCACGGTAATCCAAGCGACGGTCATCTCGAGACTAGACTACTGTAATGCCCTCTCGCTGGCCTTCCCCTGGCGACAATCCGGAAACTCAAGCTAGTGCAGAATGCCGCTGCTCGCCTGCTGGCAGGAGTGCCGGTGAGGGAGCACATCACACCTACGCTCCGGCAGCTGCACTGGCTTCCTATCGAGTACCGAATTGCCTTCAAGGTGTTGGTTTTGACCTTCAAGGCCTTACACGGTCTAGGGCCTGCGTACCTGAGGGAGCGCCTTACCCGTACTCTCCCGAGATCACTGCGCTCAGATGAACAGAATTTGTTGTTAGTTCCATCAGTCCGCTCCTGCCACCTATCGACGACTAGACAAAGGACCTTTTCTGTTGCGGCACCGGTGCTCTGGAATGCCCTCCCGGACAGTACCCGAGCCATCTCGGAACTGGCCCCTTTCCGGAGGGCCTGTAAGACGGCCCTCTTTGGCTTAGCCTTCAACTAGGCACACCGGACTAAGAACTATGCCATATGTCCTCCCATTCCGCGTATGACAATGTAACATGTTTTAATGTGGTTTTATGTTTTTATGTTTTAATTGTAGGGTCGCATGTCGACATGCTGTGACATGCTGCCCGTGTATCGTTCTGTTATCCGCCCCGAGCCTGCTGGGAGGAGCGGAATACAAAAATGAACAATAAATAAATAAATAAATAAATTATGTTATGGGTGCTGCTGCGGCCATCCCATCGTGGGCTGTGGGGCCTGCGTCGGCAAACAGCCCGCCGCTCCGGGAGAACAATAGGAGGAGCGGCGGCTTTGAGTGCTTGCCATCCCGGGGAGGCGATCCAGGCCTGCAGCGGGAGCAGTCAGTGACCTGCGGCGGCTGATCGCCCTGGCGACCCAGAAGACTTGATCCTTTTCCGGATCACCAGGGTGATCATCTGCCTCATGTCGCCGACTGCTCCCGCTGCAGGCCTGGATCGCCTCCCGGGATGGCAGGCACTCCATGGCAGGGCGATCAGCTGGGGAACGGCTGGGGGGTGAGAGTGGTGGAGGCCTGCAGCCTCCGATCATCTGCTGCTCTGCTCTGCTGCGGTGCAAGCTGGGTGCATTTTGTCATCCTCTGGGCTGGGTCCATTGGGCCATTCCATCTTGGGATCCTTCCTCTCTTGAGGATGTCAGCCTCTATCTTGGTTCGCACCTTGCCTTCTTGAATTTAATTTAATTTTAGTTTAGTGGTTTTTATTATTATTTTATAATAATTTTATTATTATTATAATAATATAATGAATAATATAATTTAATGTTATATTATAATGTCAATACATTATAATGTCTATATATATATACTATAATATAATAATTATGATATTAATACTAATAATATACGAATATTTCTTGATATATTAATATGTTAATATTAATGATGTGTAATATATAGTAAATGTAGTAAATAAATAAATAAATGATGTAGATTAGAATGTAGTTCAGCCTTTAGGTGCGGCCCTCCATAATATTTTTTGGCTCTCGTGTGGCCCCTTGGGAAAAATAATTGCCCACCCCCTGCCCTATGCCCTGTTTGGCCTTCGACTGACCAGGAGGACCCCTGTCTTGTCTGGATTAAGTTTCAATTTGCTAGCCCTCATCCAGTCCGGCACAGCAGCCAAGCACTGGTTCAAAGTCTGGACAGCCTCCTTAGCGACAGGTGGGAAGGAGTGACAAATTTGTACGTCATCTGCGTACAGAAAACACCTTATTCCGAAACTCCGTATGATCTCCCCCAGCGGCCTCATGTAGATGTTAAATAACATCGCGGACAGAATAGAGCCCTGACGGACTCCACAAGATAACGGTTGTGGAGTCGAACAGGTGTCACCCAACAACACCTTCTGAGGGAGACCCTCCAGGAAGGATTGGAGCCATTGCAGGGGGGCTCCAATCCCCATTTCTAAGAGGCGTCCCAGAAGGATACTGTGGTCAACGGTATCAAAGGCTGCTGAGAGGTCCAGCAGAACCAACAGGGCAGGGGTGCCCACACTTTTTCATCATGCGAGCTACTATATGAACAATCAAGTTGAAAAGATCACCTGTTGGGCATGTGAGTGTACGCGCGCATGCGCGCGCTCCTACTGCAGCCTTCTGTCCGCGCGGGGATTCTTTCTTGCCTGCCCCCGAACTCACCGCCGCACGCACCCAGGAAGGGGATCCCCCTTGCCTGCGCGCACTCTCTTAATGTCTTTGTTGCCTTCCTCCTTCCTGCTGCGTGCTTTCGCGAAGCAGGAAGTCCCCATCCCGTCCTGCTTCTTGCGAGCACAGCAGGCCCCTCCCACGCACGCAGCAGGAGGGTATTTATAGGTGCACCCGCCAGCGCTCTGGCCAGATATGGCTTCGGCGGCGGCTCGGAAGGCGCAGGGCTGGGAAGAGGGGCCGCCCGGCTGCTGCCTGGGCAGGGAAACTCAACCGAGAGAGGGACCCACGTGAGGCTGGAGCCTCCCCACGGCAGCCTCCCCCCCTCCTCCCTCGAGGCTTCCTTACCTGGGCAGGAGAAGGAAGAGTGGAAGAGGTGCTTCTCCAAAGTGACAAATGCAGCAGGGGGGGGGGCGCCCTTCCTTCCTTTTGAGGGTGTCACTTAGAAAGGACGCCCAAGTGGACGGCTGGCAGGAAAGAGGACCCCTCCCACTGGTGGCAGTCCAAGCCCACGGGAGAGAGAGAGAGAGAGAGAGGGTGGCTCTTCCTAGCCGGCTCTGAAGAGCCACCCCCCCTCTCTCTCCCTCCCCCGTGGGCCCTCGCTACCTTTCTCCTTCAAGGGCGAGGGAGGGTGAGGCGGAGAAAGGCGGCGAGGGCACAAGCAGCAGCAGCAAGTGGAGTCTCCATCCCCGCAGCCCCCTCCTCCTCGGGTTCAGCCCCAGGAACATGGCGGAGTCCTCCCTCCTTGCCCCCAACCAAGGAAAGAAAGCAGCCCCACACAGCTCGCTTGCCCAGGTCTCGGCTTGGAATGGGGGTCCCGAGGGCAGCAGCAGGGTTTGCGGCGGGGCTTGCTTGGCTTTGCCCCAATTTGCACGGCCTCCTTCGCCTCTTTCTCTCTCTCTCTCTCCCTCTATCCTTCCAGTGCCTGCCTGCCTGCCTGCCAAAAGGATCCAAAAAAGTTCTCCGGATTTCTTTCTTCTCTCCTTGGCTCTCTCTCTCACACACAAACACATTCCCTCCATCCCTCCCACACCCTCGCATCCTATCTGTGCGCATGCCTTTGCCTTGCTCCCCCCCCCCAGCAGCAACCAACGGGCGGTCATGTCACCACACCGTGCGTGGCAAGACAAGCATTAGGACCCGCCCACTAAAGCCTCATTTTGGCAAAAGAAGCCCCGCGAAGGCTGTGGCGGGAGCGCACGTGCGCACACATGGCAGGAGGCCCAAAGATCACCTGGAAGAGGGCCGAAGATCTCCTAGGTGCTCCCTATCACCATAATGAGCACCCCTGCAACAGGGGCACACTCCCCCTGTCGAGCTCCCGACGTAGATCATCTAGTAAGGCGACCAAGGCTCTTTCAGTGCCATGTTATGAAACAGCGGTTTTATAACAGCCTGTTTTAGGCTGGCTGGAATCTTTATTGATTCTGCCAGCTGTTTGTGTTGTCTAGAACAGTGTTTTTCAACCTTTTTTGAGCCGCGGCACATTTTTTACATTTACAGAATCCTGGGGCACACCACCAACCAAAATGACACAAAATGACACTCTAACACAGTCATACATATAGTTAACTAGCTGTACCCGGCACGCGTTGCTGTGCCCTATTTAGGAGATGCGAGAAAGTCTGAGTATGTAAGGGTTGGAATTGTTGTTAGTGAATTGGGTGTGTTATGTTTGTGGCTCAGCTCTTTGCCTGCAGTCCTTCGGGTTTGACTTGTACCATGGCCAGGACGGATCAGCTTGGGGAGGGCTTGTCCTGTCAGGGGATCTCTATCTTCACAGGTGCGTCCAGTGTCTGTTGGGGACTGTTAAAAATCCTTTCCGTATCCTTTTAGCCACCTTTCTCAAGATCTTCATGTCTAGCTTACTTTCTGCTCCTCTCTTTTTCAAGATGTCCTGCTCTGTGTCTTTTGCACCCATTGGTCGATGTCCGATGAGGCTTTCCTCATGGACAGGCCATCTGAGGGAGCTCTTCCAGCGCTGGGCATCAGAAGGTACTTGGTGATGACCTCCATCCCTTGGAGCCAGCATATAGAGGGGCTGGAGCACCCTCCTTGGCAAACCCCATTGTTGCTGGATGGTCCTCTTCTTAATGTGGAATTCCAAGCCACTGGAGATCTTTTGGGAAAGGAAGAAGAGCTCCCAATGGTGTTGATCTCCATCATGGTCTTCTGATTTGAAAGTGTTGGAGGAGGCTCTGGCACTCCTCTGACAGTTTGTTATGGGTCGGAATGTTCATGTTGGCTGGCCAGTACAGCAGTTATGCAAATCCGCCCTTATTGGCAGCCAATCATGTTGTCAGAATGTAGAGGCTGGCAGCCCCAGAGGATGCTGGGAAATGTAGTTTTATTTTTACTCGTTGTTTTGGGGGCCTTTTAGGTGGGGGGGGGGGAGTTTCTTTGCTACAAACGTGCCTTGCTTGAGGCCTATTTCTGCTGGCAAGTTTTGTGTTTCTGCGTTGTAAGGTTTCTCTGTTTCAGGTAGTCTTCACATGACGACTGTTCCTTTATATATATAGATATGTTTTTAAATGTATTTATACACTCAGTGTGAAACCTAGGCCTGTTTCGATGAACACAACATAGATATCCTGGCAGGAATGGCAGAAAGACACAAACTTCCCACACAGAACTCCCATAACCAAGAGAAAACACTATAAGAGTTTGGTGGGCATTGGCCTTGGGTTTTGGAGTTGCAGTTCACCTATATCCAGAGAGCACTATGGACTGAAACAATGTTGGATCAGGACCAAACTTGGCATGAATACTCAATATGTCCAAATGTGAACACATGTAGAGTTTGGGGGAAATAGACCTTGACATTTGGGAGTTACAGTTTCTGGGATTTATAGTTAACACACAATCAAAGAGCATCCTGAACTCTTGCAACAATGGAATTGAACCAAACTTGGCAAATTGAACTCTCATTACCAACAGAAAGTACTGAAAGTGTGGAGGAGGAAAATGACCATCTGCAGGGTTTCAAACAGACTGCATGAGCAATGTATTGTCGGGGGTTTTCATGGCCAGAATCACTGGGTTGTTGTAGGTTTTTTGGGCTGCATGGCCATTTTCTAGAACAGTGTTTCTCAACCGCTGTTCCGCGATACACTAGTGTGCCATGAGCGATCACCTGGTGTGCCGCAGGAAAACCTCTCTTCCCCCCTTTCTTCTCCCTCCTGTCGAACTCCTGCTGCTGCTGCTGCTTGGGGGAGGAGGAGGAAGGGCCGGGCGGCGTCGAAGAAGAAGGGGCCGGGGCCCTGCCTCCTTTGGCCGTTTCCCCAGCCAGCCAGCCTCCAATCGAGGGAGGGCGGGGAACGGAAGTGGAAGTGAGGAGCGCAGTCCGAGGCAGGCTCACCGGCTTCTTCTTTCGAACCGCAGGAAAGAAGGAAGGACGGAAGGCAGGCAACCGCAGACCGAGGGAGTGCCTTCCCTTCTGGTGTGGAAGAGGGAGAGAGCCATTCAGGAAGGGAGCCACCTGGGGGTTCTGTTTGGGTAGTTTGGCCCAGTTCTATCATTGGTGGGGTTCAGAATGCTCTTTGATTGTAGGGGAACTATAAATCCCAGCAACTACAACTCCCAAATGGCAAGGTCTATTTCTCCTGAACTCCATCTGTGTTCATATTTGGGCATCTTGAGTATTCATTTCAAGTGTGGTCCAGATCCATCATTATTTCAGTCCACAGTGCTCTCTGAGTGTAGGTGAACTACAACTTCCAAACTCAAGGTCAATTCCCAAGCAAACCCTTTCAGTACTTTCTGTTGGTAATGAGAGTTCAATATGCCAAGTTTGGTTCAATTCCATTGTTGCAAGAGTTCAGGATGCTCTTTGTTTGTGTGTTAACTATAAATCCCAGAAACTACAACTCCCAAACATCAATGTCTATTTTTCCCAAACTCTATCTGTGTTCACATTCGGGCATATTGAGTATTCATGCCAAGTTTGGTCCTGATCCAACATTGTTTCAGTCCACAGTGCTCTCTGGATATAGGTGAACTACAACTCCAAAACCCAAGGTCAATGCCCACCAAACTCTTATAGCATTTTTTCTTGGTTATGGGAGTTCGGTGTGGGAAGTTTGTGTCTTTCTGCCATTCCTGCCAGGATCTCTATGTTGTGTTCATCGAAACAGGCCCAGGTTTCACACTGAGTATATAAATACATTCAAAAACATATTAGCTCTATGTATGACTGTGTTAGAGTGTCATTTGGTGTCATTTTGGTTGGTGGTGTGCCCCAGGATTTTGGAAATGTAAAAAAATGTGCCGTGGCTCAAAAGAGGTTGAAAAACACTGGCATAATATAATAGTCAAGTCAATAACATTGTTCTCTCGGTGCTTGAGATATAGCTCTAGATATACATTAGCGTTCTGTTCATTATGTGGCTAAATCTATGCTATATGATTATTATTTTTAAATGCAGCCAAGTGTCTATTTATGAGGTGGACAAACGAGATTGTCGCAAGTTTTGCACCACTGGCATCGATGGAGCAATGACCATCTGGGACTTCAAGGTATGTTATGTGACTTTGCTTGCATATTTAATCAATCTTGCACGCGGCTTTGCTGTTCTCGGAATCGCCCGCACCCCAAGGACCTTAAGGACTTAATCTAGATTTCCAAGATCTGACATCGCTTGCAGGCTATTTGGAATTGTGGGAACGTACGTCCAAAACACCTGGAGGGAGGGCTGAAGTTTGCCCGTGCCTGTATTAAGCTCATGCTCCCGAGCCTGTTAAGGAGGAGATTGGTTGCCCTCTTAACAAAAGCTTTGGTTCTCCTTCAGATGTTGTGGCCAAGATAATATTCCACGCTCTCCTCGGTCAGCAGCCTGTCTTCAGTTAGGATGGTTCATAGATGAACACACTGGGGAAACAACCTAACAGTGTAGAGCACAACTCAAAGCAACTAGCACAATAAAACAATCTTCTGTATCTGTATACCTTTATAAAACGGAATGTTTGTATGTGTGTATGCGGAGGGCGGGAGGGCAGAAGGGCGGAAGCAGCCACTTTCACAGGCCAGGGCGGATATGTGGCAGCCACTTTCTGGCCACAGCGACCAGCGCGGGTGATGGACCTGCACCAAACTTGGTACACACATAACCCCCCTAACCCCTTTACGTCCTGGCGCGGGTCGGGGACATGACCCACGGATTATGGGATTTGTAGTACTTTTCCAACACTTTGGTTCCCACACAGACCACTGAGGCCACCAAAAGGACCAATACAGACCACACTCAGCACACACAGCCCCCATGACCCACTCGTCCTGGTGCAGTTCGGAGGAGGGTGGACCATGGATGATGGGACTTGAAGTGCCTCTACTCACTTCCCAAGTCCGCTGCAACCCTCATCCAATCACTGATCGAGACCAAACTTGGCACACATAACCCCCATGACTGCCTTCACGTCCTGGTGAGGTTTGGGGGGAGGACTGACAATGGATGATGGGATTTGTAGTACTTTTACACCCCTCTGTTCCCACAGACCACTGTGGCCCCCAACAAACACTGATAAAGACCACACTTGGCACACAGAGCCCCAGTGACCCAGTCCACATCCTACTGAAGTTTGGAGGGGACAGAACATGGATGATGGGTCTTGCAGTACCTTCCCTCACTTTCCAAGACTGCTACAAACCTAATCCTATGATTGATCAACACCAAACTTGCCACACAGAGCCCTCATGACCCACTCTACATTGTGGTGCAGTTTGGAGGAGGGTGGACCATGGATGATGGGACTTGAAGTACCTCTACTCACTTCCCAAGTCTGCTGCGACGCTCATCCAATTACCGATTGAGACCAAACTTGGCACACACAACCCCCATGACTGCCTTCACGTCCTGGTGAGGTTCGGGGGAGGACTGACAATGGATGATGGAATTTGTAGTATTTTCACACCCCTCTGTTCTCACAGACCACTGTGGCCCCCAAAAAACACCGAGAAAGTCCACACTTGGCACACAGAGCCCCAGTGACCCACTCTACATCCTACTGAAGTTTGGAGGGGGAGAGAACATGGATGATGGGACTTGCAGTGCCTTCCCTCACTTCCCAATCCTGCTACAAACCTAATCCAATGACTGATCAACACCAAATCTGGCACACAGAGCCCTCATGACCCACTCTACAGCCTGGTGCAGTTTACTGTGAGACGGACCACGGATGATGGGACTTGAAGTACCCTCACTCACTTCCGAAAAAGAATGCATCCCTCATCCATTCACCAATACAGACCAAACTTAGCACACAGAGCCCCCATGACCCAATCTACATCCTACTACACTTTGGGGGGACAGAGATGATGGGACTTGCACTACCTTCAGTAATTTCATGATACCACTGCAACTCCCAATAATGATGGATCAAGACCAAACTTGGCACACAGAGCCCCCATGACCCACTCTACATCCTGCTGCACTTCTCAAATAACCCGGGCAGGGCCGGGTCCCCAAGCTAGTAAATAATATACAATAGGAATGAAGGGTCAGCTAATACACTAGAAATCACAGAATGAGACTTAGCAGCATGTGTCCCAAAGTAAACGTCAATCAATGGATATCAAGGAGTCCCACTGAGAATAACCTACGGTAAACACCGAGGGGTACTTCCAGGGCTACCCAGGAAGATGTAAATGGATTGGGTCCGCTCTAATAACAAAAATAAGATGCTATTTTTTTTTTATTTATTTCGGGATTTTACCCCGCTCTTCTCAACCCCCGAGGGAGGGGGGACTCAGAGCGGCTTACAGTACGGCACAATTCGATGCCCACATAATAACAATATAAACCCCAAAACACTTCAACAATTAAAATACATTAAAAATACATTAAAATACAACTACATTAGCACCAGACACATTCACTCTGGATTAAAACCATGTTCAGTCCATAACAACATTGGCCATAATCACCCACTTTCATTAAAAACCAATCTAAAATGCTGCCTTGTGCTGGTGTACGAATGCCTGGTCCCACAGCCAGGATTTCACTTTTTTCCTGAAGGCCAGGAGGGATGTGGTGGATCGTACATCAATAGGAAGCGCATTCCACAGGCGGGGAGCCACCACCGAGAAGGCCCTATCCTCGTCCCCACCAGCCTCATCTGAGACGTAGGCGGGAGCGAGAGCAGGGCCTCCCCGGATAATCTTAGATTACAAGGTGGGACGTAGCGGCTGATGCGTTCGGACAAGTAAGCTTGGCCAGAACCGTATAGAGCTTTAAATGTCAAAACCAGCACTTGGAAAGGAGCCGCGATGTATCTAGACGTCAGGAAGAAGGCGTGAGCATAGGGGGCTCCCCGGTAAACGTAATGATGTTGAAAGCGTCAGCGGGCTTCGACGTTGTCGCTGGTGCTGCAGGGTGATGACTTTCCCCGTCCCTTTGGGCCTCGGCTCTGCGGCACTCGCTCGCCCTCCTCTGCCTCCTTCCCGAGGGGTAACGAACGCGGCTCCCCGCCACACAAAGGGGCCCGTTCCCTTCTCTTCAGTGACAGCGCGCGCGCACCTTTCCCCTCAGCCCCATTGGCACAGGACGGGAAGAATGCGGCGGTGCGAGGCGGACAGTGGGAGAGAGAGGTGGGGGGGGGGGTGCAGTAGAGGTTGGCGTAATTCCAAAGTGTGGCCTAGGGCGCAAAAAGCTGTCAATCCGGGCCTGAGGACAGAAACTGGGTCTTTAATGCAGTTTGGAAGCGCATTTCTGTCCTCCGTGTGAGAACTGGGGGGGAAGTGCGGGTTTCCCCCCATTTCTCATGCGGAGGACAGAAATGCGCTCCAAACTGGGTTAAAGACCCAGTTCTCACACGGCATCCCACCACGGGGGAGGAAAGCCGCGTCCAAAGTGGGTTAAGTAGCCACTTGGGACGCGGCTTTCTTTCCCTTCCCAGGCAGGAGGGGAGAAAGGAAGCCGCGGCCAAAGCGGGCGGTTTGGACGCGGCTTTCGGAATCTATTTCCGACTCACGAGAAATGGCGGAAAAGCGTCAAAACTTTGTTTAAATCTCTCCGAAACTGGTTCAAAAGTGAATTAAATCTGAATTCATTCCGACCCTGCCTACTGGTGAATGTTTCTGTGTGCTTTCTCCCTTTTTGCGCTTCCCCACAGACCTTGAGTCCTCCATCCAGGGCCTGCGCATCATGTGAAGCCCGCCCGCCCTCTACCAGAAATCCCGCACAGACTTGAACAGAGATGGCTAAGAGTGCGACTCCTTGAAGCACCGAGAACACGAGGCCTTGGTGGATTTTCTCTTTCCTTTCTATCCCGCATAGTTTTGGTGAAATGAAATGTGCAAATCAGCTGTGATTGTGGTATATATATTTGGGATTTTTAAAAATTGTTGTTGTTGTTATTATTATTATTATTGCTATCCTGTGGGTTGTTTTTCATTCCGTTCCTTTGCCAAAGCTGCTCTTTAAAATACTAGTTTGTGGCCGGGAGTGTGGATCGCTAACTTAAAAGGGGGAGTTTTATGTAAAACGTGTCTGCTAGAAAATAAAAGCCAGAGAAGAAAGCGGTGTCCTTGGCATGCTTTCCTCTTTTTGATCTGGAGGAGAAGTGGGCAGGGGTGAGAAATAGGGTTGCCACCTCTCCCGTATTATACGGGACCTCCCGTATTTTGGCCCAGAATTTCACGTCCCGTATTTTTTACGCTCCTGCCCCGTATTTTTTACGCTCCTGTCCCGTATTTTTACGCCGCTGTCCCGTATTTTATGCCCCTGCCCTGCATTTTTGCGCCCCTGCCCCGCACTTTTACGGCCCTGCCCCGTATTTTTGCGCCCCATGTCCCG
Source organism: Anolis apletophallus (assembly GCA_030556195.1). NCBI lineage: Eukaryota > Metazoa > Chordata > Lepidosauria > Squamata > Anolidae > Anolis > Anolis apletophallus. The sequence continues at coordinate 14,358 of JARBWK010000525.1, read as the reverse complement.
TATTTTTATGCCCCTGCCCCTTATTTTTACACCCTGTCCCGTATTTTTTCACCCCTGTCCCGTATTTTTTCACCCCTGTCCCGCATTTTTACACCCCTGTCCCGCATTTTTTCACCCCTGTCCCGTATTTTTTCACCCCGGTCCCGCATTTTTACACCCTGTCCCGTATTTTTCACCCCTGTCCCGTATTTTTCACCCTGTCCCGCATTTTTACACCCTGTCCCGCATTTTTCACCCCCTGTCCCGCATTTTTACACCCCTGTCCCGCATTTTTACACCCCCTGTGCCGCATTTTTTCACCCTGTCCCGCATTTTTACACCCCTGTCCCGCATTTTTTTCACCCCTGTCCCGCATTTTTACACCCCTGTCCCGCATTTTTACACCCCTGTCCCGCATTTTTTCACCCCTGTCCCGCATTTTTACACCCCTGTCCCGCATTTTTACACCCCTGTCCCGCATTTTTACACCCTGTCCCGTATTTTTTTCCCCCCTGTCCCGTATTTTTATGCCCCTGCCCCGCATTTTTACACCCTGTCCCGTATTTTTTCACCCCTGTCCCGCATTTTTACACCCCTGTCCCGCATTTTTACACCCCTGTCCCGCATTTTTTCACCCCTGTCCCGCATTTTTACACCCCTGTCCCGCATTTTTACACCCCTGTCCTGCATTTTTACGCCCCTGTCCCGTATTTTCACGCTCCTGTCCTGTATTTTCACGCTCCTGTCCCATATATCTACGCTCCTGTCCCGTATTTTCACGCTCCTGTCCCGCATTTTTACGCTCCTGTCCCGCATTTTTACGCTCCTGTCCCGTATTTTTACGCCCGTCCCACATTTTTACGCTCCTGCCCCGTATTTTTGCGCCCCTGTCCTGTATTTTCACGCCCCTGCCCCGTATTTTCACGCTCCTGTCCTGTATTTTCACGCCCCTGCCCCGTATTTTCACGCTCCTGTCCTGTATTTTCACGCTCCTGTCCCGTATATCTACGCTCCTGTCCCATATTTTCACGCTCCTGTCCCGCATTTTTACGCTCCTGTCCCGCATTTTTACGCTCCTGTCCCGTATTTTTACGCCCGTCCCGCATTTTTACGCTCCTGCCCCGTATTTTTGCGCCCCTGTCCTGTATTTTCACGCCCCTGCCCCGTATTTTCACGCTCCTGTCCTGTATTTTCACGCTCCTGTCCCGTATTTTCACGCTCCTGTCCTGTATTTTCACGCCCCTGCCCCGTATTTTCACGCTCCTGTCCTGTATTTTCACGCTCCTGCCCCGTATTTTCACGCTCCTGTCCTGTATTTTCACGCCCCTGCCCCGTATTTTCACGCTCCTGTCCTGTATTTTCACGCTCCTGTCCCGTATTTTCACGCTCCTGTCCCGCATTTTTACGCTCCTGTCCCGTATTTTTACGCCCCTGTCCCGCATTTTCAGGGGACACAGAGCGTATATATGTATATATCATGTTATTAGCATAACATTGTTCAGCATGATGCTCCAAAGGGCTATGGCAGACCTCGAAGAAGACGGCATATATATACGCTATCGTACTGATGTCAGCTTGTTCAACTTAAGCCGTCTGAGGGCTCACACTAAGACTCTAAACTATCTAGTCCGTGAGCTGCTTTTTGTCGATGATGCTGCCCTTGTCGCCCATTCAGAAGCTGCCCTGCAGCGCCTCACATCCTGCTTTGCAAGAGCTGCAGAGCTGTTTGGGCTGGAAGTCAGCCTGAAGGAAACGGAAGTCCTCTACCAGCCCGCACCACAGGAAGAACACCATCATCCCCACGTCAGCATAGGCACATCTGTGCTTAAGTCCGTCCAGCAGTTCACTTACCTGGGAAGCATCATTTCTTCAGACGCCAAGATTGACAAAGAGATAGATCGCAGATTAGCAAAGGCATATTGTGCATTCGGAAGGCTTCACAAGAGAGCCTGGAGCAACAAGCACCTGAGGCAAAGCACCAAAATCAGTGTGTTCAGAGCTATCGTACTGAATATTGTCCTTTATGGTTCTGAAACATGGGTCACCTATCGCCAACACCTACGACTCCTCGAACGCTTTCATCTGCGCTGTCTACGCCCAATCCTAAATATACACTGGACCGACTATGTGACGAATGTTGCTGTCCTTGAGCAAGCAGGGGTCACCAGCGTTGAGGCCACGCTATTGAGAACACAGCTGCGCTGGGCAGGGCACGTCTCTAGGATGGAGGATCACCGCCTCCCAAAGATACGAATCTACGGTGAACTGGCCACTGGTCAGTGCAAGAGAGGCGCCCCCAAAAAGAGATATAAGGACTCCCTCAAACAACACCTCAGGCTCGGCCAGATTGATCACCAGCAATGGTCCACCCTGGCCTCACATCGGGAGGCATGGAGGCGCACTATCCACAATGCTGTGGCCTCTTTCGAGAAGACACGCTGAATGGGTCTCGAAGAGAAACGACAATGCAGAAAGAACCGCAAGTTGGAAACAACATCACCCAAGGAAACTTTCTGCTGTGCTTTCTGCAACCGGACTTGCCTATCTCAGATTGGCCTTTGTGTCTTTCTGCCATTCCTGCCAGGATACCTATGTTGTGTTCACCGAAACAGGCCCAGGTTTCACACTGAGTGTATAAATACATTTAAAAACATATTAACGCTATGTATTACTGTGCTAGAGTGCCATTTTGTGTCATTTTGGTTGGTGGTGTGCTCCGGGATTTTGCAAATGTAAACAGTGTGCCGCGGCTCAAAAAAGGTTGGGAAACACTGCCTGAGGTACATTCAAGGCCTGAAAAAGTCAAAACTAACACTTTGAAGGCAATCCGGCATTCAACAGGAAGCCAGTGCAGTTCCCGCAAAATTGGTGCAATATGGCAGCTTGTTGGGACTCCCGCGAGCAGTGGCGTTCTGCACCAGCTTAAGTTTCCGGATCACCGACAAAGGAAGGCCAATGTAGAGAGCGTTACAGTAGTCTAGCCTTGAGATGACCGTAGCTTGGACCACCGTGGCCAGATCGTGCCGGGACAGATAGGGAGCCAGACTCCTAGCCTGACAGAGATGGATAAACGTCACTCTGCTGACGGTGGAGATGTGAGACTCCATCGACAGCTGAGGATCTAAGGCAGTGTTTCCCAACCAGAGTGCCGTGAGCAATCATCAGGTGTGCCGTGGGCAATTGGGACCTCCAATCCCCTTTCTTCCCCCTCCTGCCGAATACTTTTTCTTCTCCACTCAGGCTCCCTTCTTCCCAGCCTCGCTCTGCTCGCTTTACCTCGCTTTGCTGTGGGGTGAATCTGCGCAGTAGCGCCCGCACAGGTCACGTCTTCTTCCGCCCTCCCCCTCCTCCTGAATATGCTCACGCTGCCCCCTCGGATCAAAAGCAGGAATGTAAAAGAAAAAGTAATTGTTGGGCAGGAGGGGGAAGAAAGGGCGCGAAGGGGAAGGGGGAGGAAGAGGTCTCTGTCGAAAGCTGGCATGGGCAAACTTGGACCTTCCGGGTGTTTTGGACTCCAACTCCCACCATTCCTAGCAGCCTCGGGCCCTTTTCCTTCCCCCCCCCTCAGCCACTTAAGCAGGAAAGGGCCTCAGGCTGTGAGGAATGGTGGGAGTTGGAGTCCAAAGCACCCAGAGGGCCAAAGTTTTCCCATGCCTGTTTGAGGGACCTTAAAGTGGCGAGCCTCCTCCCAACATTGTGATTCTGGATAGAAAACAAACAACAACATCACATAACATTGTTTGAGTCCACAGTGCTCTCTGGGTGTAGGTGAACTACAACTTCCAAACTCAAGGTCAATTCCCAAGCACACCCTTTCAGTACTTTCTGTTGGTAATGAGAGTTCAATATGCCAGGTTTGGTTCAATTCCATTGTTGCAAGAGTTCAGGATGCTCTTTGATTGTGTGTTAACTATAAATCCCAGAAACTGTAACTCCCAAATGTCAAGGTCCGTTTTCCCCAAACTCCACCAGTGTTCACATTTGGGCATATTGAGTATTCATGCCAAGTTTGGTCCTGATCCAACATAGTTTGAGTCCACAGGGCTCTCAGGATATACTGTAGGTGAACTACAACTCCAAAACTCAAGGTCAATGCCCACCAAACTCTTATAGTATTTTCTGTTGGTTGTGGGAGTTCTGTATGGGAAGTTTGATTCCATTCCATCATTGGTGGAGTTCAGAATGCTCTTTGATTGCAGGTGAACTATAACTCCCAGCAACTACATCTCCCAAATGACAGAATAAATTTTTTGGCTGATGGTCCCTCCTTGTGTTAGTAGAGACTGACAGCTGTTGAGCAAGACCTTCGTGTGTGTCTTTCTGCCATTCCTGCCAGGATATCTATGTTGCGTTCATTGAAACAGGCCCAGGTTTCACACTGAGTGTACAAATACATTTACAAACATACTAACTATATGTATTACTGTGTTAGACTGTCATTTTGTGTCATTTTGTGTTAGTATTAGTATGTTTTGTGTGTGTGTGTCTTTCTGCCATTCCTGCCAGGATATCTATGTTGCGTTCATTGAAACAGGCCCAGGTTTCACACTGCGTGTATAAGTACATTTAGAAACATATTAACTATATGTATTACTGTGTTAGACTGTCATTTTGTGTCATTTTGTGTTAGTATTAGTATGTTTTGTGTGTGTGTGTCTTTCTGCCATTCCTGCCAGGATATCTATGTTGTGTTCATCGAAACAGGCCCAGGTCTCACACTGCGTGTATAAGTACATTTAGAAACATATTAACTATATGTATGACTGTGTTAGAGTGTCGTTTTGTGTCATTTTGTGTTAGTATTAGTATGTTTTGTGTGTGTGTCTTTCTGCCATTCCTGCCAGGATATCTATGTTGTGTTCATCGAAACAGGCCCAGGTCTCACACTGAGTGTATAAATACATTTAAAAAACATATTAACTATACGTATTACTGTGTTAGAGTGTCATTTTGTGTCATTTTGTGTTAGTATTAGTATGTTTTGTGTGTTTGTCTTTCTGCCACTCCTGCCAGGATATCTATGTTGTGTTCATCGAAACAGGCCCAGGTCTCACACTGAGTGTATAAATACATTTTAAAAACATATTAACTATACATATTACTGTGTTAGAGTGTCATTTTGTGTCATTTTGTGTTAGTATTAGTATGTTTTGTGTGTGTGTCTTTCTGCCATTCCTGCCAGGATCTCTATGTTGTGTTCATCGAAACAGGCCCAGGTCTCACACTGAGTGTATAAATACATTTTAAAAACATATTAACTATATGTATTACTGTGTTAGAGTGTCATTTTGTGTCATTTTGTGTTAGTATTAGTATGTTTTGTGTGTGTGTCTTTCTGCCATTCCTGCCAGGATATCTATGTTGCTTTCATCGAAACAGGCCCAGGTTTCACACTGAGTGTATAAATACATTTTAAAAACATATTAACTATATGTATTACTGTGTTAGAGTGTCATTTTGTGTTAGTATTAGTATGTTTTGTGTGTGTATCTTTCTGCCATTCCTGCCAGGATATCTATGTTGTGTTCATTGAAACAGGCCCAGGTTTCACACTGAGTGTATAAGTACATTTAGAAACATATTAACTATATGTATTACTGTGTTAGAGTGTCATTTTGTGTCATTTTGTGTTAGTATTAGTATGTTTTGTGTGTGTGTCTTTCTGCCATTCCTGCCAGGATATCTATGTTGTGTTCATTGAAACAGGCCCAGGTTTCACACTGAGAGTATAAATACATTTTAAAAACATATTAACTATATGTATTACTGTGTTAGAGTGTCATTTTGTGTCATTTTGTGTTAGTATTAGTATGTTTTGTGTGTGTGTCTTTCTGCCATTCCTGCCAGGATATCTATGTTGTGTTCATCGAAGCAGGCCCAGGTCTCACACTGAGTGTATAAGTACATTTAGAAACATATTAACTATATGTATGACTGTGTTAGAGTGGCATTTTGTGTCATTTTGGTTGGTGGTGTGCCCCAGGGTTTTGGAAATGGAAAAAATGTGCCGCGGCTCAAAAAAAAAAAGGTTGAAAAACACCGAGTTATAGACCTCCAATATGCTGATGATAACATAGTCTGTGCGCATTCAGAAGAAGACCTACAGCAGGGGTGCTCATTATGGTGATCGGGAGCACCTAGGTGATCTTCGGCCCTCTTCCAGGTGATCTTTGGGGCTCACCAGCCAGATGGCGCGCTGCCATGCTTTTACAAGACGTGCGTCTCCCGCCGCCGCCTTTGCAGGATTCTTTGCCAAATGAGGCTTAGTGGGCGGGCCCTGGCGCTCGTCTTGCCACGCGCGGTGTAGTGACATGACCGCCCACTGGTTGCTGCTGGGGTATCTGGCCGGAGCACTGGCAGGTGCGCCTATAAATACCCTCCTGCTGCGTACGTGGGAGGGGCCTGCTGTGCACGCAAGAAGCAGGACGGGATGGGGACTTCCTGCTTCGCGAAAGCACACAGCAGGAAGGAGGAAGGCAACGAAGACATTAAGAGTGAGCGTGCGCGCAGGCAAGGAGAATCCCCTTCCCAGGTGCGCGCGGCAGCAAGTTCATGGGCATGCAAGAAAGAAGCCCCGCGCGGACGGAAGGCTGCAGTAGGAGCGTGCGCGCACACATGCATAAGAGGTGATCTTTTCAACTTGATTGTTCACATAGTAGCTCGCATGATGAAAAAGTGTGGGCACCCCTGACCTACAGCTTCACTCTAAACACTTCTGCAGAAGCATACAGGAAGCCCGGCCTCTGGTTGAACATCGAGGAAAGCAAAGTGCGCCTCCAGCGAAAGGCACCAACCAACCCTGCAATGCCGTAAACACGGCTTATTTCCTTTTCCATCTCATCTTCTTAAACAGAAAAGGGAAAGGAAGGGGCCCAAGGCTGTTGGGGATGGTGGGAGTCGCAACCCAAGGGCTTCTTTCCCCATTGACTGGGGCTGTTTTGAATTGCCCTTCCGGTTGCTCAGGTGCCTCGTTGGAGAGGAAGTTGCACCAGGCCCGGCCTTTCTTGCCAGGCCGAAGCAGGAAACGAGGCAAACCGCAGCAGCTTAGAGCAAGAGAAGAAGAGCTTGGTTTGCTTAGGCGGGAGCTCTTCTTGGAGCAGATCTGGAGAGAGATCCCTTTGTCCCCAAATGCAGCCCCTCTGTGTTCAGTTACCTAAGGCAGTGTTTCCCAACCAGTGTGCCGTGGCACACGAGCAGTCATCAGGTGTGCCGTGGGAAATTGGAACCTCCAATACCCTTTCTTCCCCCTCCCGCCGAACCCTTTTTTCTTCTCCACTCGGGTGTAGGTGAATTACAATTTCCAAACCCAAGGTCAATTCCCAAGCACACCCTTTCAGTACTTTCTGTTGGTAATGAGAGTTCAATATGCCAGGTTTGGTTCGATTCCATTGTTGCAAGAGTTCAGGATGCTCTTCGATTGTGTGTTAACTATAATTCCCAGAAACTGTAACTCCCAAATGTCAAGGTCTATTTTCCCCAAACTCCATCTGTGTTCACATTTGGGCATATTGAGTATTCATGCCAAGTTTGGTCCTGATCCAACATTGTTTGAGTCCACAGTGCTCTCTGGGTGTAGGTGAACTACAACTTCCAAACTCAAGGTCAATTCCCAAGCAAACCCTTTCAGTACTTTCTGTTGGTAATGAGAGTACAATATACCAGGTTTGGTTCAATTCCATTGTTGCAAGTGTTCAGGATGCTCTTTGATTGTGTGTTAACTATAAATCCCAGAAACTGTAACTCCCAAATGTCAAGGTCTATTTTCCCCAAACTCCATCTGTGTTCACATTTGGGCATATTGAGAATTCACGCCAAGTTTGGTCCTGATCCAACATTGTTTGAGTCCACAGTGCTCTCTGGATGTCGGTGAACTACAACTCCAAAACTCAAGGTCAATGCCCATAATATTTTCTCTTGGTTATGGGAGTTCTTTGTGTGTCTTTCTGCCATTCCTGCCAGGATATCTCTGTTGTGTTCATCGAAACAGGTCCAGGTTTCACACGGAGGGTATAAATACATTTAGAAACATATTAACTATATGTATGACTGTGTTAGAGTGTCATTTTGTGTCATTTTGGTTGGTGGTGTGCCCCAGGATTTTGTAAACGTAAACAATGTGCCGCGGCTCAAAAAAGGTTGGGAAACACTGACCTATGTGGCAAAGGTCATAAATTCAGCATGTTGGCCCTACAATGGTCAATTTGGAAGCTGAATTAGAATTTCTGTATTCAATGTGGCTCGGAGGAGGCTGGGAATGGCACGGGCTTCCTTCCAGATGTTGCCGGAGTCCAGGAGTATGACCCCCGACCCTTTCCGTTCCTGAAAGCAGATGTGGCGGGCCAACTCCCAGCAGGCCAAGCCAGGTCAACCATTGACCACGAATCATGAGAAATGGAAGTCCAAAACATCGAGAGAAGGAGGAAGGAAAGACAAGGAAGGAAGGAAGGAAGGAAGGAAGGAAGGAAGGAAGGAAGGAAGGAAGGAAGGAAGGAAGGAAGGGAGGAAGGGAGGAAGGGAGGAAGGGAGGAAGGGAAGAATGGAACGAGAAAGGGGAAGGAAAGAAGGAAGGGAAGGATGGAAGGAAGGAAAAAAGGACGAAAGGGAGGAAGGGAAGGATGGAAGGAGAAAGAGGGAGAGGAGAATTAAGAAATAAGGAGGAAGGAAAGAGACCAGAAAGGAAGGATGAAAGGGAGGAAGGGGAGGATGGAAGAAGAGGGGAAGGAAGGAAGGACAAAAGGGAGGGATGGAAGGAGAAAGGGAGAGAGGAAAGAAGGAAGAAAAGGAGGAAGGAAAGAAGGACGAAAGGGAGGGATGGAACGATGGAAGGAGAAAGGAGAAATAAGAAAAAAGGAGGAAGACAAGGAAGGAAGGATGAAAGGGAGGAAGGGGAGGATGGAAGAAGAGGGGAAGGAAGGAAGGACAAAAGGGAGGGATGGAAGGAGAAAGGGAGAGAGGAAAGAAGGAAGAAAAGGAGGAAGGAAAGAAGGACGAAAGGGAGGGATGGAACGATGGAAGGAGAAAGGAGAAATAAGAAAAAAGGAGGAAGACAAGGAAGGAAGGATGAAAGGGAGGAAGGGGAGGATGGAAGGAGAGGGGAAGGAAGGAAAGGGGGAAGGAAAGAAGGATGGGAGGAAGGGAAGGATGGAAGGAGAAAGGGAGAGGAGAATTAAGAAAGAAGGAGGAAAGAAAAAGACAAGGAAGGATGGAAGGAGGGGAAGGAAGGAAGGAAGGATAAAAGGGAGGAAGGGAAGGATGGAAGGAGAAAGGGAGAGGGGAAGGAAAGAAGGAAGGGAAGGATGGAAGGAAAGAAGGACGAAAGGGAGGAAGGGAAGGATGGAAGGAGAAAGGGAGAGGAGAATTAAGAAAGAAGGAAGGAAAGAAACAAGGAAGGAAGGGAAGGAGGAAGGAAAGACAAGGAAGGAAGGACAAAAGGGAAGGATGGAAGGAGAAAGGGAGAGGGGAAGGAAAGAAGGAAGGGAAGGATGGAAGGAAAGAGAAGGATGAAAGGGAGGAAGGGAAGGATGGAAGGAGAAAGGGAGAGGGGAAGGAAAGAAGGAAGGGAAGGATGGAAGGAAAGAGAAGGATGGAAGGGAGGAAGGGAAGGATGGAAGGAGAAAGGGAGAGGAGAATTAAGAAAGAAGGAAGGAAAGAGACAAGGAAGGAAGGGAAGGAGGAAGGAAAGACAAGGAAGGAAGGACAAAAGGGAAGGATGGAAGGAGAAAGGGAGAGAGGGAAAGAAGGAAGGAAGGATGGAAGGAAAGAAGGATGAAAGGGAGGAAGGGAAGGATGGAAGGAGAAAGAGGGAGAGGAGAGTTAAGAAAGAGAAGGAGGAACGAAAGAGACAAGGAAGGAAGGATGGAAGGGAGGAAGGTCGGGAAGAAGAGGGGAAGGAAGGAAGGACAAAAGGGAGGGATGGAAGGAGAAAGAGAGAGAGGAAGAAAGGAAGAAAAGGAGGAAGGAAAGAAGGACGAAAGGGAGGGATGGAAGGATGGAAGGAGAAAGAGGAGAATTAAGAAAAAAGGAGGAAGACAAGGAAGGAAGGATGAAAGGGAGGAAGGGGAGGATGGAAGGAGAAAGAGGGAGAGAATTAAGAAAGGAGGAAGGAAAAAGACAAGGAAGGATGGAAGGAGGGGAAGGAAGGAAAGAAGGAAGGATAAAAGGGAGGGGTGGAAGGAGAAAGAGGGAGAGGGGAAGGAAGGAAGGGAAGGAGAGGAAAGAGAAGGACGAAAGGGAAGAAGGGAAAGATGGAAGGAGAAAGGGAGAGGGGAAGGAAGGAAGGAAGGGAAGGAGGAAGGAAGGAAAGAAGGACGAAAGGGAAGAAGGGAAGGATGGAAGGAGAAAGAGGGAGAGGAGAAGGAGGAAGGAAGGGAAGGAAAGAAGGAGGAGGGAGGAAGGGAAGGATGGAAGGAGAAAGGAGGGAGAATTAAGAAAGAAGGAGGGAAGGAAAGAGACAAAGAAAGGAAGGGAGAAGGAGGAAAAGGAAAGACAAGGAAGGAAGGACAAAGGGAAGGATGGAAGGAGAAAGGAGAGAGGAAGGGAAGAAGGGGAAGGGAAGGAAGGGAAGAAGGAAGGATGAAAGGGAGGAAGGGAAGGATGGAAGGAGAAAGAGGGAGAGGAGAGTTAAGAAAGAGAAGGAGGAACGAAAGAGACAAGGAAGGAAGGATGGAAGGGAGGAAGGGGAGGATGGAAGAAGAGGGGAAGGAAGGAAGGACAAAAGGGAGGGATGGAAGGAGAAAGAGAGAGAGGAAGAAAGGAAGAAAAGGAGGAAGGAAAGAAGGACGAAAGGGAGGGATGGAAGGATGGAAGGAGAAAGAGGAGAATTAAGAAAAAAGGAGGAAGACAAGGAAGGAAGGATGAAAGGGAGGAAGGGGAGGATGGAAGGAGAAAGAGGGAGAGGAGAATTAAGAAAGGAGGAAGGAAAAAGACAAGGAAGGATGGAAGGAGGGGAAGGAAGGAAAGAAGGAAGGATAAAAGGGAGGGGTGGAAGGAGAAAGAGGGAGAGGGGAAGGAAGGAAGGAAGGAGAGGAAAGAGAAGGACGAAAGGGAAGAAGGGAAAGATGGAAGGAGAAAGGGAGAGGGGAAGGAAGGAAGGAAGGGAAGGAGGAAGGAAGGAAAGAAGGACGAAAGGGAAGAAGGGAAGGATGGAAGGAGAAAGAGGGAGAGGAGAAGGAAGGAAGGGAAGGAGGAAGGAAAGAAGGACGAAAGGGAGGAAGGGAAGGATGGAAGGAGAAAGGGAGAGGAGAATTAAGAAAGAAGGAGGAAGGAAAGAGACAAGAAAGGAAGGGAAGGAGGAAGGAAAGACAAGGAAGGAAGGACAAAAGGGAAGGATGGAAGGAGAAAGGGAGAGGGGAAGGAAAGAAGGAAGGGAAGGATGGAAGGAAAGAGAAGGATGAAAGGGAGGAAGGGAAGGATGGAAGGAGAAAGAGGGAGAGGAGAGTTAAGAAAGAGAAGGAGGAACGAAAGAGACAAGGAAGGAAGGATGGAAGGGAGGAAGGGGAGGATGGAAGAAGAGGGGAAGGAAGAAAAGAAGGAAGGACAAAAGGGAGGGATGGAAGGAGAAAGAGGGAGAGGGGAAGGAAGGAAGAAAAGGAGGAAGGAAAGAAGGACGAAAGGGAGGAAGGGAAAGATGGAAGGAGAAAGAGGGAGAGGAGAATTAAGAAAGAAGGAGGAAGGAAAGAGACAAGGAAGGAAGGATGGAAGGAAGGAAGGGGAGGATGGAAGAAGAGGGGAAGGGAGGAAGGGAAGGAGGAAGGACAAAAGGGAGGGAGGGATGGAAGGAGAAAGGGAGAGGGGAAGGAAAAAGAAGGGAGGGATGGAAGGAAAGAGAAGGACGAAAGGGAGGAAGGGAAGGATGGAAGGAAAGAGAAGGACGAAAGGGAGGAAGGGAAGGATGGAAGGAGAAAGAGGGAGAGGAGAATTAAGAAAGAATTAGGAAGGAAAGAGACAAGGAAGGATGAAAGGGAGGAAGGGGAGGATGGAAGCAGAGGGGAAAGAAAGAGAAGGAAGGAGTCTTCCTTTCTTCCCTTCACCATTTCCTTCTCCTTCTCTCCTTCCTTTTCCCTCACTCCCTTCCTTCTTTCCTCCATTCTCCCTCTTCCTTCCTTCCTTTGTCCTGTTCACCCTTTCCTTTCCCTTCTCTCCTTCCTTTTCCCTCCCTCTCTCCCCTTCCTTCTTTCCTCCAATCTCCCTCCCCCTTCTATTCTTTTCCCAAGTCTTCCTTTCCACTTCCCTCTTTCTCCCCTTCTTTCTTTTCCCTTCATTATTTTACTTTTTCCTCACTCCCTTTCCTTTCCTCCCTTCCCATTTCCTTCTTTCTTTTCCCCTCCTTGTCTCTCTCCTGCTTTTCTTCCTTTTCCATGGTTCGTTTTTTTCTTTCTCCCTCTTTCCTTCCTTCCTTCCTTCCTTCCTTCCTTCCTTCCTTCCTTCCTTCCTTCCTTCCTTCCTTCCTTCCTTCCCTTCCTTCCTTCCTTCCTTCCTTCCTTCCTTCCCAGAGTCCTGAGCGTACCTTTTGCAGAGACAGGTCTGAAGTGTCCCCTCATTCTGCCTTTTGGGGAATCCTTTCCTCATCGTACGTACGTATAGACTCACATTTAGTCGAATTCAGTCTTTATAGACACACACACACACACACACACACACTAGCTGTACCCGGCACGCGTTGCTGTGCCCTTTTTAGGAGATGCGAGAAAGTGCAATCATCCACGGTGTGCCCTCCTCTAAACTGCAGTTGGATGGAGTGTGGGTCATGGGGGGCATGGTGTGCCAAGTTGGGTCTTTATTGGTCTTGGTTCTGGGCCACAGTGGTCTGTGGGGAATGATGGGTTTTGAAGTACTACAAATCCCATTTTCCATGGTGGTACTTCAAGTCCCATCATGCATGGTCGGGGCTCTGTGTGCCAAGGTAGTTTACTGTCAATTCAGGCCATACACAATGTCCCATGAGCTGAGGCCTAGTTAGGAACAACAAGTTAATGAAGCCTTACTGTCAATTCAGGCCATACACAATGTCCAATGAGCTGAGGCCTAGTCGGAGAATCAAGTTAATGAAGCCTTACTGTCAATTCAGAGCGTAAACAGCTTCCCAGTAAGTGAGGGCTAGTTAGGAAATCAAGTTAATGAAGCCTTACTGTCAATTCAGAGCGTAAACAGCTTCCCAGTAAGTGAGGCCTAGTTAGGAAATCAAGTTAATGAAGCCTTACTGTCAATTCAGAGCGTAAACAGCTTCCCAGTAAGTGAGGCCTAGTTAGGGGAAATCAAGTTAATGAAGCCTTACTGTCAATTCAGGCGTAAACAGCTTCCCAGTAAGTGAGGGCTAGTTAGGGAAATCAAGTTAATGAAGCCTTACTGTCAATTCAGAGCGTAAACAGCTTCCCAGTAAGTGAGGCCTAGTTAGGGAAATCAAGTTAATGAAGCCTTACTGTCAATTTTGGGCGTGGTCTGTGATTTTTTGGGGTGTAAATTTTCGGTTTTAAGTGATTTGGGTGTTTGTGTTGGGGATTGGCTCAGGCCTTTTCCTTATTCTGTTTTGGCAGTTTATTATGGATCGGAATTTTCATGTTGGCTGGCCAGTGCAGCAGTTATGCAAATCCGCCCTTATTGGCAGCCAATCATGTTGTTCAGAATGTAGAGGCTGGGTGAGTCTTTGGCTGCCCCGGAGGATGCTGGTAAATGTAGTTTTATTTTTACTCGTTGTTTTGGGGGCCTTTTAGGTTTTGGGGGGAAAAGTTTCTTTGCTACAAACGTACCTTGCTTGAGGCCTATTTCTGTTGGCAAGTATTGTGTTTCTGCGTTGTATGGTTTCTTTGTTTGAGGTATACATCACATGACGTGAACCCATTTATATAATAGATATATATATATAAAATAATATGTCTCTCGCTGAAATAAATTTCCAGATATTTTGCTTTCATGGCTCTCTGAGTCAAAAAGGTTCGCGACCCCTGACCTATGGAATGCGTGGGGTTGCCCTACCTAAGTCAACACAGGTCGCGCGAAGGGGCGTGCCTGGCTGTGTTCCAGCTTGCCAGAGAAGTACGTACAGTCACAGAAATGTATCCGGAACGCTTTACATTGGCCAGCTCTCAAATCTATGCATATACACATATGTTGGGCGTTGTTTCGCGACCCGTTCCCTGACCCTTTCCTTCCCACGCCATTGGAAGGAACACGTTGTGGGCGAAAGAGCCCTCGTCTGTTGGAAGCAAGTGTGGTTGTTGCAATTAGCAACCTTGAATAAGCATCGAGTAGCCTTGCAGCTGCAAAGTCAATCAGGCAGCCTGGCTGTTGTTGCCTGGAGGCATCCTGCTCGGGAGCTCTTAACTGGCAATATGACTATGCCGCTTCCTTGGCTACTCAGGGCTATTCATTCAAACTTGCTAA